>VZTG01001442.1:644820-779865 GCA_013397845.1 Melanocharis versteri
TTTTTTTTTTTTTTTCCCCCTCTTAATTTTAGGTAGAGTCCGGGGAGGGAAAAAATGGCTTTAGTATTTTTAATTTTTTTTTAATTTTAAATTTTAAAAATTATTTTATTAGTGCTCCGTAACCGCGCTCGCCCCTCAGTCACTTAGCAACTCTCCACGCTTCTACCCCGCGGAGGTGCGGGGTGTCCGCGGGGCCGCGCCTCGCTCCTTCCCTCCCACCTTTTACCCCCCCCCCCCCAGAATAATTTCCCCGCTATTTATTTATTACTTATATTTCCCCACCTCGATTTGGACATTTTAAACCCTTCCCCGGTATCGCTAGAATGGAAAATCCGGAGGGGGTGCGTGGATTTAGGCGCTGAGATTGTTCTTTTCACACCCCTCCGCTCTACGATAAGAAAACAACATTTCCCCCCCAAACTTGCAGGACTTGCTGAGGGGGGAAAGAATGGCCTTTTGTCCTGCCGAGGGACGTGCCCCCAAGGTAAATCCTGGCTGGAGCTTAGCGCCTGGTACTTTGCCGGGTCCCAGGGCTCTGGCTGTGCTGGGGAGGAGGAAAGTAGGAGATGGAGATCTCAAAGTAGTAGAAGTAATTTCTTCTTTCAGCTACACTTCTCCGCTGCCTTTGAATTGCCTGCGATGAATGTACGTAGCTCTAATTGAAGTACTTTAATCATTCACACTTGATTAAGTATACCGTGACCAGAGGAGAGGAATACGCACGGCTCCCTAGAACGGGAGGGATGGGATGACATTTTAATCCCGTGTTTTAAAAAACATTAGTGGAGCAGGAAAAAAACCGATCGGCGGTGACGGTTCGGTGTAACGGTCCCTTGTTTCCATACAGATGGTGGCTTTCCTTCGGGATGAAATCGCAGTTATTGCGGATATTTCGGGAAGGGGGGGAAGAAAAGGCACGTACTTTTAGGTTTGTTTAAGCAGAGTGAGGAAAATAATGATAGACGAGATGCCTGGTGACAAAATGCTTTTGTTCCTGTTTCCATCAGTGCATAAGGGCGCCGACCTGCTTTAGCATTCTTTAAAGGTCTCTTTACCAAGGAAAATTGAAGACGGTCTCATTATAGGAGAGTGTGTTCGGAATACTATGAGGTATTTATGAATTCAGAGGTGATTGTTGGATCGCAGACATTTCAATTACGCATCCTCTAGTAAAAAAAAAAAAAATTTATTTGTAGCGATGTGTTCTGTAATCTGTTACTTCCATAAAGCTGATTTGTGCTCGAGCTCTGGAGCTGGCTGAGGGAATGGGTCCGTCCACGGGGCTCGAATCTTAAAACAAGGATTATTTGTGTTCTTTGCCTCGCAAAACTTTCTGCTGCAGGGGCAGCCCGAAGTTCCCATAAAAGCGATTGTTTGGGAAACGTCAGCTATCGTCAGTATTTTTCTGGAAAATCTGGCGTTGTGAACGCAGGGTGGTATTTTTAGAAAGGAGCTTTTTATTTTTGGAGGCGTTTGTGAAACCCACCTGTTAGCCATTAGCAGGGACAGAGGTTGGCTTTCATCGTTAGCAAACCCGGGCGCATCTGGGGGCTGCGGGCTGTTCCTCACTTGATCCAAGCTCTTTCCAGTCATGGGCAATCAAAATATCTTTCCCTTTAAAAGTTATAACCAAGTGTTTCTAAAGCTGAACAGAGAATAAGGTAGTTCAGTCAGAGTGGTGGCACTCTCCTGCGTTTAGGAACACGGATTGCAGGAGCATTTGACTTTTCCTTTCTCTCCTAGGATTTCAGACTGAGATGCTTCGCTGGTGCAGGGTTTTATCGTGAGTTTCATAGTGTGCAAATCACAGATGATGTTTTCTTGCTCTCAGCTTCCCCTCTTTTTAAGGTAGTTTTCCAGCCTGTGTGGGATCCAGAGGCTTGGCTGCCAGGGGGGCTCTGGAGCACCAAGCCCCACAGAGCTGCCACCCCACAGCCCCCTTTGCTGACAGCTCCCTCTCATCCCCCCCACTCCTCCCAGGGCAAAGTTGTGCCCTTTCTCCACTCCTCCTTTTCCTGGATGGAAAACACTCAAAGGAATTTCCCCACAGCAAGAACTGTAGCACAAACTGTCACCTTTAACGCTGGCGTTTTGGGTGCAGAGATTTGTCACTGGGGTCTGGTGATAATATTCCTTCTATCAGGCTGATTCCTTCTATCAGCCTCAAAGTATGAGGTCCCAGGCACGAGCTGGAAGTAACACACTGAAGCCTTTGGCCAGGAAAGTTGATTTATCCATCAGGCTGGCTGCAGTTCAAATAAAACTTCTTCAGTTCAGCTGACTCTGGCAAGAATGAAATATTCTAATGAAAAAAACCCCTGAATCTGGGTTTGCCCAACCATTTGGAAAAGGTAGGTTAATTTTCCCTGGGTTTTTTGGGCTGTTTACTAGCTGTGGGAATTGAAAGAGGCTTCATGTTTTAAGCAGAAGAAATGGAAAAGCTGCTGGGAGCACAGCACTGGCAATTTGCAAGTGTTTTGTTAAGATCTGGTGGATGATGCTGTCTCATAAAACCTGATGGGTGTCACATTTACTCTTCACATCAGATCTAGTTGAGTATTCCTGTCTTTGCTTTGTATTTTGGTTGTAGTAATTTAAAAAAGTGGAGAGTGGAGCTGCTGGTGAGCAGCTCTTCAGTTTGGACTGATGACTTAAGCCTGCCTCAGAAATTGGGGTTTTTTTCAGACCTCTTGCTCCAGCTGTGAAGGATATTTAGATTATAGACTCTGAAAGGAGAGATGGTCAGGGCTCACAAGTGAATTAAAGACCACGTGTGAGGGGTGCAAGGTGATTTTTGGGGTCCCTTCTTGCAGGGAGCACTGAAACTTTGGAGGGGAGGTTTTGGCAAGTCACCACTGGTTTCCCTCTGGTTACTGGGATAACACAGTTGTTTTAGGCAGGAATTGGTGTTTCCTCCATTGCTGTTTGTGGTGCTGGAAGATGTAGTTTGAAATGCAGTTTGTCACACCCAGGTACGAGGATGTAATTCTAGAATGCAGTCTGTCATGGTCAGGTATTTCTGGGCCAGCCATCATCCCTTATGTCATGTTCCTATAGTTTGTGTTTTTTCCTCCTTCTCCTTTGCCAAAGGAAACAAGATAAGATTTAGGTGGAAGGATGAAAAATGCCGTGACCATCCTCTGCAGCAGCGAGGGCAGGGAAACCAAATCTTCTCATTGTGCCACCCACGTGTTTTCTCCTTCTGCTCTGCCCCATCGTGGTGAGGAGACCGGGATCTTTGGCATTTTACCAGGGAGTCACCACACAACATTCTGTGTGAAGTCAGCAGGAGTTTCGGTGGCAGAGCACAGAAGAATCAGTGTCACTTGTTTGGTTCTACAATGGTGCTTTATGTGTGTGCACTCCCCTTTCTTGCACCATGAGCCCCAGCGATTTTTTAGGAACCAGGAATGAACATCTGGGGATTTTTAGTTTTTGTTTCTCCTCTGTGAGGTGATAATGCAGGTGGAACATTGGAGTTTGATTTTTGTTGGACTTGGTCTGGTGAGGGGCGAGCATGGTGGTGCTGTGTGGAAAGGTCACGGGGGCCCTCCTGCCAAAACTCGTGAGGTTTTTTTGCTCTGTAATGTTTTCATGGAATCACAGAATGGTTTGGGTTGGAAGGGACCTTAAAGCTCATCCTGCCACGGCCAGAGACACCTTCCATTACACCAGGTAGCTCAAACCTCCATCCACCTTGCCTTCCCAGGACGTGCTGTGATTTATTAGAGTCTGAGTTATATTATTTGGAACTTCCATGGGATTATTAGAAAGAAATACAGGTGGAATAGTTGAAGGGGAAAAATGCGTGGTGGAACCAGAGTTTTGAGTCTGCACCTGCACGACCTGAAAGTCGGTGTGGGTGGGATGGAGTTTGCTTTGCCTGGTCTGAGGTCTGGAATTGTGTCCTATGCCAGGAGAAGCGTGGGGAGGAGCAAGGGCAGTGTTTGGGGGAAAACATCAAAGCTGTGGTGCTGCAGAGCATGCCCTGAAGTGCTGTGTGTGTCACTGCCTCCATTCCCACTGGTGGTGTGATTTTGGGTGTTTCACGTGTTTTATCCACTGGGGAGATGTGTGTGGCTCCCAGGGAGTGGGTACGGAGCTGCTGTCAGACCCTGGCAGCAGATGTGGAGAGGGCTCAGCGTGGTTGGAGCCAACTTCAGTGGACCCACCAACCCTTCCCCGAGGTCATCATTGCTGCTGCTCAGCGGGGTTGCCAATTTTGGGGGTTTTCATGGGGTTTTTGGCCCATCCTGGAATCTCAGCCAGGAGCAGAGCACGCTCTGGGGGATCCTGGATGCTCATCCCTGCTCTGTGGTTTTGCCAGGGCAGGACAGTCCCTGGAATACCTTTCAGGGTCCCTCTGCTCCACAGCTGGCAGGAGCTGTGTGTCCATGCATGACAGAGTTATTTTGGATAATTCAGCCTTGTTTTTCAAAGACATGGTCTTCCAGGATGGATCAAGGTAGGCATCTTGATAGGCATCCATAATGTCCCATTTGTTCTAAGACTTTACTGTAAGAATCAGATAAAACCTGAGTTACTTGAATGCATGAGTTGTACATTTTAATTATTAATTATTTGCTCCTCCAGCTTTATCTGGCAGTGATTTCATGTACCCTTTAAGCCAATGAAAAACAGTGGTCCTGCCGAAAGTAGCTGCCCTGCTTCTTCCTGGGCTCCTTTCCATCCCTCCTGATGGAAGTAATTTTTATAGAGTTTAAATAAACCTGCTTGGTTGTTGAATTTTGGGCTCTGCTTCCACCAGGTCCTCTCCCTAATCCCCACCAGCAGCTGGAGCAGTGTGGGATTAGGAAGGATCTTTGCCACTGCAGTGGCCAAGTCGAGGTTGACCAAATCCCACCATTTTTTGGGCTCAGGTGTCGAGTGCAGGGCTCCTTGGCTGTGAGTTTTTTGAGGAGGTGCTGTGGTAACCTGGTGGAGCTGATTTCCACAGGAGTTGTGCTGTGGTTGCTGCTGTGTACGTTCACTTGTGCAGTGTTGACAGAAACTCAGCCACTGTTTCTGTGCAGCAGCACACACCAATTATTGCAGAAATAGACCCCTGAAGAACAGCGCGAAGGGAGAACGTGGGGATTACAGACACAATATTTACAAGGAGCCAAGTCTTTAATGAGACCAGGAGTAATGCAGATGGATTCTCTGTTGCTAAATATAACAGATATGTAATGGATGCTGTCTATCTTCTTCTTCTTCTTTTTTTTTTTCTTTTTAGTGATCCATTCACTTCGGAAAAAGAGGAGCTTGTGTGCTGAAGAGGTTGGCACAAAATTGTGGGATATTCCAAAATTAGCCTGACATTTGGTTATTGCTGTAATAACTATTATGTGTGGTTCTGCAAGGTGTGAGTGACCCTGGCTGGGAGCATGGATGAGCCCCTTTGAAATGCTGATGGGCTTTGGGATAGTAACAGGTGTACAAGGAGTGCAGGATCAGCCCCAAAAGAGGCAGAGGGAAGAGATGGAAATCCAGTAATTTCCATGCAGCTGGCACAGTGTTGGAGCTGGTAACGTCATCGTTGGGTTAGAAAATAAGCAAAACCAGCAGTGGATCCCAAGGCTGATTCCTGTGCAGGCAGTGGGTGTGATGAGCTCTGCAGGAGTGTGGGCAATCTCCTTTGTTGGTGTTAGCTGGAGGGAAAACCCTGCAAATAAATTCCCCTTTAAAAAATATGTGAGGCCAAATTGGAGATACTGATGGTACCTGTAGACTTGTCATAAAGTGTCAAGTTTTTTGTCATTTTTATGTTGAAAACCAGGTTTTTCATAAGAGGGGATGTTGGAAGGAATCAGTAAATTAAGCAAAGTAATTAGGCTAAACGGTAGATGTTACATTTAAGAGTTGAGAGCCTTAAGCTTTGCTGTGATTACCTGTGGATGAAATTAATTTCAATTCAATATGCAGAAAAAACCCCTTTTCGTTAGTTTTTATGTTCTCATAGTTCTCAGAAGTTTCATGATCCTGCAGCACAAGCTCGTGTAGATTTTATATTTGCCACTTGTTTGAGCTCTTCCCTTTTTCATACAAAAATGATGCAGTGCAGCATCAAGCCTGGAATTAAGATGTCCCAAAGCTTAATACTGGAATACCTGTGCTGACTTCAGCTTTGCCCTTTGCTGGGATGAGATCTCGCTCTGGTCTAGCCGCAGGCAGTGAGGTTGTGGCCACTGATTTTTGTTGTGGTTGTTTCTGAAAAAAATTCGGTTGAATGATGTGTCAGGAGGGAGAATCTGGCCGGGTGTCTCTGCTTGTCTGTTCCACCTTCACCCATTCCCGTCCCAGCTGGGGCTCTGGGTTTTTTAAGGTACTGGGTGCCAAATTGGGGTGCACCAGTTCAGTCCATGTCTGCACATCCGACTGCCTGAGAGGGGAATCAATAGCAGAGAACAGAAATCAGAGCTTGAGGGAAGGGGAAAGGGATGCAGAGAGAAGCTGTGGCTGGTAGTGATGAGAACAACAAACAGTTCTGTAAGATATTAGAAATAAAACTGGGTTACCACGTGTGGTTAATAGAAAAATCATAAATATTACACTTTTTGATGGGGAAAAGTAATTAAATGTTTAGTCCCTGTTAATATTGTGGTAGAAGCGAATGTTAAACAGCCACTGCTGTAGTCAGACGTTTGTGCTTCAGCCCTGGTGTCTCTCACTGGAGAGGTTTACAGAGTAAACTGAGCCAGTAATGTGTGTTT
The DNA here is from genome assembly GCA_013397845.1 of Melanocharis versteri. Taxonomy (NCBI): domain Eukaryota; kingdom Metazoa; phylum Chordata; class Aves; order Passeriformes; family Melanocharitidae; genus Melanocharis; species Melanocharis versteri. Next base: position 651,534 of record VZTG01001442.1, read on the forward strand.
TTTACTAAGTCTCGAACTACTGAAGAGTTCCTGTGAGCCGTGGCAACGCTTACCTTGTGTTATTCTAAAAAAGCAGTAAATGGGCCAGGCTAAGCACCGCAGACCTGTCAGCTCCACATGAGTCCTGGGAAAGCATTCGGAGGATTTATTTGATGGTGGAGGCAGGATGGTGATGCACTCAGTTCCCATTGGAATGGGTTTGGGGGCAGCACATCCTTGAGAACCAGGTTTTCTTTTTTTGCTTAAAGAGCTCATTAATGGGATTGATAAAAGTAACTAAAGGGGGTTTATTTCCTTAAAATTCAGCAAGAAATGCATCTTGGTACAGCAGCACTCTGGATGTGCAGAACAACTGGCCGAAACCCAGCAGTGTCAGCTCTCAAAATCTGGTGGTAAAACCAGGAATAATTTCCAAACAGCCCTTTCCAGAAGCCTCCCTGAGCACTCATTTCTGCCCTCACGCTGCTTAATGTTTGAGCAAGCCGTGATAAGGCAGAGAGTCACCGCAGCTGGAGCTTGAAATGTCACCAAGATTGGGAGAGTGGTAAATAACAAACAGGAGTGACCGCTGGTGACAGCAATTTGTATTGCTTGGCTACAAGCAGGTAATATTTCTCAGATGGCCAACTGTAAATTCCTCTATCTCAGAGCAAACAACTCGGGCCGTAGCTCCAGGATGCTGTCTGGAGAAATCATGTCTTTGTGGGGCAGAGAGGAGTCACGAGCCAGCACCACTAATATGATATTATGGCCAAAGGTCTTGTGTGCTCCTTGTCTGCGCTGGCAGGTGGCTGCCAGGCTGGAGGAGGGATGTGGCAGCCACCCTGTCCCTGCTGCCTGTCCAGGAGGAGCTGGGGAGGGCTGTGGGAATGCCAAAAGAGCCAGGAGGGGATGCAGGGGAAGGGGCCAGGACCTCCGTCTGCCTGACTTATCCAGGAGAGTGTTGGAAGGTAAAATAATTAAGGGAATTAGTGTTGTCACAGGGAAAATAAATTGAGTAATAAGGAGTTCTTGAGTCTAGCAGGCAGAGTTTTAACAGGACCTGAAAGCTGGAAGGTGAAGCCAGGGAAGGAATAGAGCTAAAGTCCGCGGTTTCAGCACTGATGGTGGTGGAAGAGCTGAAGGTGCTGGTGATTTCCCCACCTTTGGAAATGCCAAGTTCGGGGATGTTTGTGCATTGGAGTGAGGGAGGCTCAAGCAGGGCTTGATTTAGGTAAGTTAGTGTGCAGCATGTTGGGCTGGAAAATCACAGGGGTCTCTTCTGACCTCAGAATCCATGAAAGCCCATCACTTAAATGAGAGCATCCAGGGGTTTGCAGGTCCCAGGCATGAGCATGGCACATTTTCTTCCAGAGGGTGACTTGCAGAGAGGAGACTGGTGTCTGAAGGTGGAGATCACAGGATGGGACCTTCAGTGCTTAAGTAGGTTCTTCATTTCCCACCATTTCCTTAAAAAATGCCTTGGATCTGTCACAGGGATGAGTTTCCTCTGTGTCAACACCGGGTACTCGGCACGGGGTGAGGAGTTCACAGGGGCCATGTTGGTCCATTCTGTGGTTAATGACTGGGTCAGGTGAGAGTTAATTTAGGTGCAGGAAGGAAATGAGGGAGGATTCATTTTTTTGATAGTCATGTGCTGTATCTAATTGTGCGGAATTTATTCAAACTCCCAGCCAGCTCTTGGTGACCGTGGTACATCAGAAATAACTGTCCCTGGTGGGAAACCTATGAGCAGAAGAGTGAAAACTGATCAAAACAGGTCAAATTCAGATTTAAACATTAGTTGTACATTGCTGGGGTAGTGATAGGAGTGAAAGCAGTGCATTTGTGTGCATGTTTATTTTTATTCTGAAGTGGGAATGTACAACTGGATGTTTGGAGGTTTACTCTGCTTTTAGGGGAGTTTGCAGATGGGTCTGCCCATCTCATCCATCATTCATGGATGAGGTCTGTGGGACCACTGGGCTCTGGTCCGTGTGGTGCTTGAGTATGCAGGAGCTGTTGTGGCAGGAATATTGTTTCATATTCCTTCTGTATGTGTGTATTCATATTTCTTCTGTATGTGAATATATCTATATTCACCTATATACCTGTATACCTACCCCTATATCTATGCACAGAGCTACATGTCTATCTCTGTTTAAAAATATATATACACAGGTCTGTATCTGCTGGGTTTACACTAGGTTTTTAGGCATGGGAGTCAAATATGTTAAAAAACAGTGGCAAAGAAAACAAGGAGTGTGGTAAAATGTCAAACTGACAATGTTGAGTGATTTATTTGGCTTCTTGAGGTGTCCCTGTGTTGTCTGACCTCTTGGAGAGGAACTGGAGCTAAGCAGGAATTTGTTGGTGCAATTAAAAGCAGGACAGTGAGATGGGCTCACATGGTAACACAGCCTGGGCTAATGCCGTGAATTAAGGACATTTAGATGTTTGGCTTTGTATGATTTAGCTTAAACAACTGAACATCACATTAATCTCATTACTCAAGCAAATGAAATAAACCTTTAAGGCACTTAAACCGTGCCGATGGTAGGTGTGTGTCAGAGCAGCGAGACCCATTTCTGCACAGGGCGTCTCCTCCTGAGTGTAACTTACTCACGGGTGTGAGTGCTCACAGCGTGGGCAGCTGCTCTGGGGCTGGTGGAAGGGTCCCACAGCTGCTCCTGAGCTGGAAGGGACCCTCAGGGATCATCAGTCCAGCTCCTGGCCCTGCACAGACACCCCAACAACCCCACCCTGGGCATCCCTGGGAGCGGTGCCCAAACGCAGCCTCGGGGCCGTGCCCATTCCCTGGGGAGCCTGTTCAGTGCCCCAGCACCCTCTGGGGGAAGAACCTTCTCCTGATATCCAACCTCACCCTCCCTTGACACATCCTCCTGCAGTTTGGGAGCTGCACTGGCCTGGCTGGCAGAGCCAGGGGCACAGAGGGTGAGAGGTTTTGCTGCCAAGCACCAGGCACTGCTCCCCGCGCTGGCACGAGTCGGCCACGTCGCTGTGTTACTTCTTTATCCTTTCATTATAAAAGATGGGATTGCAAAGGTCCTTGTGGGGAGTGTAATAAACCCCCCTAAAGCTGTCACACAGCGCGATGTATTCCTATGTGCCACGTCCTTCCATCGCTCTCAGAGTGTAATGGATGTGACAAACCTCAGCCTGGAGAGGTTGGGGATTTTCTTTTTAAGTGTCCTGCAGTCTGCACTTTCTTTAGAGGAGAATGAAAGGATTTTATTAACTTGGACGTGCCAAGCTAGCCCAGGAATTTTCTGTTGTCTTTCAATTGCGTTTGTTTGGGCTTTGGGTAAGCAGGGAAATGACTGAACTACATGTCATGTTTATAAGATCAAGAGTACCTTGCTATTTTCACACAGATCTCTTAATAGAGATTAAACACAAAATAAAGCAGAATGCATCAACAGTGATATTCCCATAAGCAATATTGTAACTTGTATGCAGTGTAATTATATTTTGTACACTTGCCAATTAAGCAGTTATGCTTTAGAGAAAAATTACTTTCAAGAGATGGAAGAAAAGTATTGCAGTAAATCAAATAAAATATACATGTGTTAGAGGGTTTTGTGCATGCTGCTGAAATGTTAAAATTTCCTGCTGTGTTCAGGTTGCGGTGCGCATAACGATGCTCTGTGTCCTGTAGCTTTTTTGGGACTGGAAAATAGCAGATAGAAGGAAAAAAAAAAAAAAGGCATGAAAAATACATTACTTCCTGGGCTAGATGCATCCCACGTAAAGCTGAGATGTTCAGTCAGTCCTGACCTCCATCCTCTCTCCTGTTGAGCTCCTGTCAGGCTCCCCTGCCCCACAGCAGGAGGAGGTGTGGTGCCAGCTGGGCAGGCACCCCTAGGTCAGGTCTGTGCACCCCAAAGTCTGGGGCAGCCACCCCACAGCTCGTGGCCACTGCAGGGTCACTCCTGCTTCACAGATTTGAAGAATCCCAGGCTGGTTTGGCTGGAAAGGGACCTTAAATCCCATCCAGTACCACTCCTTCCATGGGCAGGGACAGCTTCCACTATCTCAGGTTGCTCCAAACCCCATCCAGCCTGGCCTTGGACACTTCCAGGGATCCAAGGGCAGCCACAGCTTCTCTGGGCACCCTGTGCCAGGGCCTGCCCACCTTCCCTGGGAGGAATTCCTTCCCAATATCCCATCTAACCCTGCTGTGAGTTTCCCTGGTACACCTTGTCTTTCCCTGTTGGCTGGTACAGAAGAAAAGGGCACTTGGAGCAGCATTTCCCTAACAAACTGGTGTTTGCCTATGAATTCAGTGACCATCCTTTGGAATCCTGGATACTCTCAGCAGTTAAGATCTGCTCTGGGGAGTCGTGCAGGTGTTGGCTTGTGATGCCGTGTTCGTGTGCCACAAGCCAAGACCCAAACCCCTGAAATAACCTGCATGAAAGTGTACCCAGAAACACTGGTAATTCCCTGGGAATTACAGGAAACTCTGTAAAGCCATAAGGAAGTTACCACGGTACTGATATTTGCTGAACAGGCACAGAATCAGTCCAATAGCTGTTTAATTATTTTTCCTAATGTAAACTTTGTGCAAGGGGAGTGTTAGGGAGTTTACGCTGCCGATAGAAATGATACAAGATTTTTTTTATTATACTCTGAGGTCTTTATTTGGGGGTTTCAAAACATTTTGCAGAGCATCAGTAGGTTAAATGAGCTGGCCAAGACTATGGTCAGCTTGGATGGGGCTTGGAGCAACCTGGTCTAGTGGAAGTGTCCCTGCCCCTGGAAGGGGGTTGGAACAAAATGATCTTTAAGGCCCCTCTCAACCCAAACCATTCTGTGATTCTGTGCTGTGTGTCTAAAAGGGACGTGAACCCTGTAGTTCTTGCTCCCCATCAGCTCTGGGAACCTGTGCTTTTGTAAGATCTCTTGTGGGTTTTTCCCTCTAAATCACTAAATGGACATTTTCATCTGGGAGTCACAGCATTTCTGTAAAAATCACTTTCCATCATACAGAATTAGGAAGATCTCCCTTGCAATGCGTCAAACAAGTATATCAAAGTGAAAAAACAACCCTCAGAGAACTCAGGATAAGGTCTGCTGGGCGGGAAGTGCTGCAGGGGACTTCTCGTGTTGTGGCTGGTGGCCTGGTGACCATCCCTCCCTCGCTGTGAGNCAGGCTCTGGGATCTGGCTGCTGTGCCAGGCTGCTCCTGCCTCCCCGCGCCAACACACGGCTGCAGCCTGGCCTTGGAAGGGTTTCCTCATGTTGTAATCTGTGCTGTGTAGGGGAATAATTCGTCAGCGATTTAATGGTGGTCCTCGTTGAAGGATCCATCAGTTTTTGCAGTATAATCCCATTTTATCTGAAGGGTTTAGCCAGCCAGAGCGTTGTCTCCAAGGATGCGCATCTTTCCCCAAAACAGATGATTTAAAAAAAAAAAAATGCTTTCCAAGTGGCTCTGCCGTCCCTTCCTGAACTCTCTAACACACAAGCAGTCTGGTAGGTCAGATGAGGGAATCCAGGCGTTTGTTTTTGAGGTGTGGCTGTGTTGGTGAGGCACAGGGCTGGCAAGGGAGGTGCTGCTGGGGCCGTGCGATGGGGCTCCGTTCCACACCCCTGGCTCCCACACCCGCAGCCTTTGGAATAATCTGGGTGTCCTCTGAAGTGCCCATGTCCTAACTGGGAGTGGCTGAGCCTGCCTGGCGTGGCTTGTTGTTTCTGGGTTTCAAACCTGAACATTTTTAAAGGCTTACAGAAGGTGTTTGCATGGGAAAACTTGTTATGGGGGTTTTGTTTGAAGATGACAAAATAAAGCAGAGAAATAAAAGAAAATGATGCAGAGTGAGGTTACCAGCTGCCCTCCAGCTCTGTTTTCCTGGACCCTGGCTTGCAGCATCCCATTCCCATGTGGGTTGTGCCAGCTTCTGCCTTTCCCAGCTGCGCTGTGGGGAGGATGAGGATGCACTTGGGCAGGCTACCACTCGCCTGCTGGGGTTCCATTCCCACTCCCACTGCATTTCCACGCCCCTGGTGGGTCTCTGACCTCTTCCCCTCTGCCACTTCCCTTGGCTGTGTCAGATACACACTGATGACTTCGGGGCTGTTGTTGCTCCCCTCCAGCCCTGTGCGTTTGCATCCTCAGGAGGCTGGCAGCCGAGGCAAGTTTATTTCTGTGGGTTTATTTTTAGCCTGGTGCTCCTGGCCCCGCGGTCGGCTCTGGCCATCACTCCCTGATCCGATGGTGTGGGGCGGGGATGATGCAGTGGGTCCGTGGCTGTGGGTGGGATTATTCCTCTGGGGCATCTACCTGGCTCATCCCTGACCTGCCATCCCGGTGGGAATGACCACCAGGCTCTGTCACTGCCCGCAGCAAGCAGGAGGGCTGTGGAAGTGCTGAGGTTTGGGGGTGCTGAGGTTTGGGGGTGCTGAGGGCTAATTACAGGGCAAACAGTGAATTTTGTGGAGGGTTAAATAAATGTTCGCCCCACGTTGTCCTGTGTGTGTACGTTTTGTGAAGGTTTCTTGCCTTTCTACTGACTTTGTCACAGATTAATTCCTGGATTTATTTGTAGCTGCATTGCTTCCAGCAAGTTTAGGGGAATTGTCCTGGTTCTAAAATCATCTATTTTTTTATATCATGCACTTCATTGCGTTGAAAACTGTACTATGAGTCATACTAATAAAAAGTGAGTCTAAATTGGATTTGGCATCACTTTTTTTCACCAACCTAGCACAAAAAGGCGAACCTTCTGCTCAAGATGCAGGACTTTGGTCGTGTTGGAGAGTTTTCTTGTTGCACCTTGGGTTTATCAATGGCTCATAACCTTTCCTTCTCTCCCTCCTGCCATCCCAAGCCTCTCTGCCAATTTTAATTCGAGAAGAAATAAGCCAAGGTATGCTCTGAGTATAAGGAGATGATTATCACAACAGAATAATTACATTTGGGCACTTGATTTGATTTGTTAGCTGGAAGATTATTCAGAAAGCAGAGAAGAAAATGAATGCATTGTTGACTGCAGGAAGTTATTTATGAGTTTTTACTTATGTTTAAAGGAATTCCCCGTGACTTAAGTAGCAGTGTGATTTACAGCCCCTCACATTGGCTAGCTGAATAAATAAATAGAATAAAGACAGGAAGAATAAAACGAAATGGTACCAGGTTTTGTGGGTGTAAAGTTTCTGTTGTGGAATGCAGGAAGCAATGGCTTTCAAAAACCCAGCCAGACAGATCAACAAAAATAATGCCCATGTTGCATTGGAAGAACAAGATCCCAGCATGTTTTGCATTAATTATGTTATGGTAGGAGAAATGTTTACGTACTCACACACTCTGTATGGAGTTTGTGTTATGGTCCTGTAATTTTTCTATGACTATTTTCAGGTATTATTCCTTCCATGGCTGCTTTCCCCATTCCTGCTTCCAGAAAATGAGCAAATACCATGATCCAGGTGGGAGGAGTGGTGTCTGTGCTGGACACCTGGCGCTGGGGGCTACTGGTGCTGGTCAGTGTGATGGAGATGGAGGAGGATGGGAGTCTGCTGGCTTAGGAAACACTCCAGGAGTGAAGGGGCTGCTTGGAAGCGGGGATAGGTTTGGACAGGACCGACTCCTGCGGAGGGGACTTTGCAGTTGTCATTGGGAAGTGCACAGAAGGCAGTCTGAGAGGAGTCCGTGTGTCTCCTGCTGCTGTCACTGAGGACAGGAGGTTGATGTGGCCCATCCGTGGGCCAGTCTCCTGAGATGTGTCCGTGTGCCCGGGCTGCTCACGTGACAAAGCAGAGCCTTCCCGGGGAGGCTTTTAGCACCAAGCGTGCGTTACCGCTTGACTGTTAAATCTTGTCACTCCATACTTGGTGTTTTTAAGTCATGTCCTGGGTCAGCAGCGTGCAGTAAAGTGGAAATAAAGGCAAACCTCCTGCTCTGGCTCAGAAAAACGCCACTGACGAGTGCGCTGATTCTGTCAGAGGGAATCAGGGATGTTCCTGTGCCTTGGAGCGGTGATTCGGGCCAGGCTCCGCTCTCTGCCGCGCTGCTGTAGTGATGCTGATTTACACCAGCTGGTGACGTGCTCCAAAATTGTGTTTCAGAGTAGCTCGGATGTGGATCTGATTCGCTGCTCTTTTGGGAAGCCCACCGGGCAGATTTCCTGCCTTTTCCAGGTGGCATGTCCTGCATTGGCAGTGCTTGGGAGAAAAATGCCAGGCAGAAAGCAGCCTGCTGACATCTCCCAGGGCTGCACTTTATGAGGGTAGAACCTGCAGGGATTGAAGGTGTTCTCCTTGGGGGAATGCCCTGCCTGCAAATGCTGCATGTACAGTGACTGGTGGTTGGTTCCTCCACTCATTCCTTGGAAAGGCAGGAAGGGAGTCCTGCCTGAAGTCCAGACCATTTGTTTTTGTACACAAAATCTGTGAGACCTTACGGAGGTTTGGAAAGTACCGTGGACTGGTTGAAGTCGATTTAAACATTAAGAAAGCTTAACTCTTGTGCTCCCCAGCGATCCAAAGGGATTGGTGGGACTGGACTCCACGAGCCAAGGGGGATGGACACAACCAATGCTGAGCTGGTCCCATTTGCATCTCAGGTGTTTGGTTGTTATTGTGTTTGTGTGTTACCACGTGTAAAAGCAACTGGGTATGCTGAGAAACAGAGACAGAACACAAATTCCTTGCTGTCCCTACCATGCTGATGAGTGTTGGTCGAGGACCACTTTCTAAGTGCAAGGAAAGGAAATAACACTGCCTCAGCTAGCCAAAAGACTCATTGGTTTTTGTGGGAGCAGGAAGAATGGTTTGGATGGGATAAAGAAGGTGCTGTGCTGTCAGGTGCTGCGTGCCCTCACCTGGGAAGGTGATGCTGTGTGGTTCAAGGGGCTCTATGGAGAAATGAGCTTCCCCACACGGTGCTGAGTTATCCAGGTTCTGTGGATGTCAGGCAGGAACTCCTCTGGTGGCCCAGCTCTCCTGGATCCTACAGGAGATGGGATTTAGGGGAGCGATGGGAAGAGCTCTGAGGGGCAGAACAGTGACTTATTGTGCATGGTTGAGAAACCCATGAAAAGGGATGTGCTTTCCTGTGCTGTTCAGCTTTCCCTGGCTGTATTTAAAGAACGTTTATGACACTGATCATCAGTGTTGTGTCAGCAGAAGGTATTGACAGACCCGTGAACCGGAGAGCAGCTGTTCACCAGGGGATTGTGTATTGATATTTATGTCGCGAGTTCCAAAGCGCGTCTTTGGGAATCCCTAGAAATCTTGCTCACCCTTGCAGTGGTTGGTGGAAGGAAGGAGGGGGACTGAGGTCAAATGACTTTGTTCCCCCTCACAAGCTGAACCCACCAGTGTGTTTTTTTCCATGGTGGATGGACAGGTAGTGGAGGATTTTTAAGCACTGAGTGTAAGCTTGAAGAAAGCCAGATTTGGTGGTGATCGTGATTTATGTCATGATGGCCGTGCTGTAATTGGCTGTGTTATGCACCAGAAAGTTGAGAGAGCATTAGGATAAAGTCTTTCAATAACGCGCAACAAATTCTCATCATTAAGGAGTAACTATTGTATACGTTGTGTTGAGTAATTATAGAGTACAAGGAAGATTTGGTACAGGGATTGTAGCTTAATCTCCTGCTCTTCATTACGTTTTCCCTTTGGTGGTAGTGAGAAATGGGAGGTATATTTTATTTTCCAGTTTGAGTCTGCTTGCTCAGGATGGCCTTGCTTTTAATGTTGCTTCACGGGGGAGAATTTACAGTGGGGATTTCCATTAATGCTAATGAGAGTTATGCCTGTGCACTTCACTGACCTGGTGACAGAGGAGAAGAAATAATCATTAAATTCTTTGTCTTTAAAAAAATAAAATGACCCTAAAATGTCCGATACGTCAGTGGGGAGCAACTGGGAATGGGAGCTGCCATCGTTGCTGCGCTTGATCATTCACTGGTTAAAAAGAGAAAGGAAAAAACAATCCAGAAATGCATTCTAAGGGGGAAAAATAATGAATAATCTAAGGATAAATATTGTGGTTGTAGAACAAAACATACAGGTTGGTCCTGTAAAGTTGTTGGAAATGAGTTGCAGTGGGTTTTCTTTACGTGTATGATTAACACACTCTCCCACTTAAAGCCATTAGGGGTAGTGCTGCACTTGATTTAAAGTAAGTGCAGTTAATATTTTTGGTTGTAAATTTCAGGGCTGCTGGTAAGAAATCATCAAAAAGTACAATTCTTCATGTAAAGGAACCACAAATCCATATTATTGCCCCTACAGAAGAAGAGTTTCTTCTCCTGCAGCTGGATTTTGCCGGTTGGGAAGGGCTGGTTGTGTGCTGGGGAATTAGAGCGAGCACAGAGTTAATGGGAGCTGTTGTGACACATCTTTTGTAGGAGAGTCTATCGAAAGGGAGTGAGGAAAGGGCTATACCTAATCAGTATAAATGTCAGTAGCATATTTTAATAAATTCTTGATTTTGCTTGGACTGTTTGCAATTGCATATTTAAAAGGAATCTGCCATCCCCTTTCGAAGGTATGTGACATTTAAAAGATCTGTAAAGAAGATTGGTTTGACAGCTTCAAATTACATTTGAAAGAGTTTTTTCCTTTCAAAACAGAAAATGAATACTTCCTATTCTAAATGTCACTGCAGAGACATAAACATGTTTAATCAAATTATATATTTAATTTATGTAAAACGTAATTTTTTATTCATGCAAGAGACTCACATGTTACATTTATACCATCTCCGAAGCTTCGGAAAGTTGGTGAACTGATGAATCTCTTGAATAAATCACCGCTCAGCAGTTTTTCAGATCCTTCCAAAATAGCCTTTGGCTTGTTGTTGGCTCTCCCACTTCCAGCTGTTTGTGTTCCAGCTGGGGCTGCCGTTCTGCCTTCATTAGCAGAGCTCCGGGGTTGGCTGCATCTTTCCAGGGTGGAGGGAACAACTCCCACGGAGGAGCCGGCGTGGTTGGAGTGGTGATGGTGGACTTGTGTCCTCTTGCATGGTTCTCATGGTGAACCAAAGTGGTGGAGCTGCTGGGCCAAAACTGAGGAACCTCTCCCAGAGGAAAGGAGGAGCTGTGGGATGCGGTGCTCTGCTCTCCAGCGTTCGCGGCATTTGCGTCAAGGGCAGATCTGTGAAGCCACCCCGCAGGTCTCCAGGAGGTGAGGAGCTCTGGCTGCTGGCAGGGTGCTGCCCGTGCCGTGCTGCTGTGCAGGAGCTCTCTGGAGCTGCTGCCTGCTCGTCTCTGCCTCTGCCAGCAAAGCCTCCCGGGCCGCAGCCGGCAGCGCATCCCGGCCGCCTTCCAGGGCGGGCTGCTTTTCACGGAGGGACATTGAGCAGTAATCCTGGGCAGGTCCCCGCAGCAAAAGCCTGCTGTCACCAGCTGGGTGGCATCGGCTGGTGTCACCCGGCTCGAGATGGATGGGCATCCAGTGGCTTGGGCTTTCCTGCTGAGAGAGGAAGCAGTTGAAGAGGGATCAATGTCAAGAAACGAAACCAGGGGATTCAGCGGTTTTGCTCTGTTCCTGTTTTGATGTCTGCAGCTGCGTGGGTTTGCTGGGCAAATACAGGTGCTGAACTCATGCCTGGCCCAGAAAAGGTTGGGACTGTGAGGTCGTACCTGCCGTGGTGTGAATAGAGCAGGGCTTGGCAAACCTTTGAGGATGCCCTGTTGTCTTGCTCGTGTGTCTCAGGGTGACCAGGCAGCCCGTGGGTGAGCTGGAGGCTGCTGTGCAGGTTCTAAAAGCCAAGAGGGAGCTCAGAGTGTAGTCGTGTTACTGGAAACCTCCCTTGGAGGAGGTCAGAGCAGGTCCTGCAGGCTCTTCTGCTGAGTCCTGAGCTGGCAGTGGAGCAGCTCGCTCAGACACTGGCCTTGGAGCACTCTCTTGGTTTACACAGCTCCAGTGGTTGCGTCCTTTTCCGTGTTTTGACTTCACCGAGCAGTCAGTAATTCTGGTTTAACTGTTCACTGGTCAGGGAAAAGTCACGGCGCTGGGAGTTAATTGCAGCTCTCAAGGTGTGCACCACTGCCAGGCAGGTCCTGCTTGAGGGCAGACCCAGACTAACAGAAAAGCTTGGGGAACATCAGAAGGCAGGGTCTGATGGTTTATTTGGTAGATCCTGTGTATTCTGAAAGGTGCCTCAGTGCACAGCATGGACAGAGCAAGCACACCCAGCATAGATGCTGGAGAGGAAAGCTCAGAAGCTTGATGGTCCTGAGGTAGCTCCATCCTCCAGCAGGAAAACTTGCCAGGCATCCTTCATCTAAGGTAGCTCGTTCTCACTGTCTAAAGCTACTCTGTCCTCCTCATGTTCCCTGCAGGTGTATTTGTGTATAATTATTCATGTAGGACATGGCCAAGCCAGGGGACCTTAAATGAGAATCTTAAATGAGTCCTGGAGACTGTTCCATGTAGACGTTGTGGCTGTCACAGCTCTGCCCATCAGGCCTCCCTTGAAAAGAGAGACTTTTCTTGGGTAAACACAAATATGTGAAAGAGTTTGGATCTTTCAGCTCTTTTTTTTTTTTTTTTCTTAATAGCAAGAGGGGTTGAGCGAACGAAGTGATATTGACAAAGCTATAATTTCACTAATTAGCCAGCTGTCATCTGTATGGAAAATGACAGGGAATATTTCTTTCCTGGTCTGTAGTTTACTTAGAAGGGAAAATGTATCTCTCTGAAGATACCCAGGAACTTTCAGTTTGCTGAAAGCATTGGATGCCTCAGACAGGGGGAGGCCTTTGACACCTCATCCCTCAAAGTGTCCAAGGCCAGGGTGGTTGGGGCTTGGAGCAATCTGGTCTAGCTGAAGATGTCCCTGCTCACTGCAGGGTGAGGTGGACTAAACAGCATTTAAAGATCCCTTCCAACACAAACTCTTCTGTGATTCTATGTGCGTTTTTTGGGACTCCAGAAGGAGCTCCTGAGTGCACCCCCAGCACTGGCCTGATATCAGGATGGTACAGGAGAGTGCAGGGGGGTTTTGCTTTGCACCTGCTGATGTAAAATTTCCTGATCCTGACCTTCTCCTTCCCTGGGGTTTTGGAAGCACCTTCCTTCAGGGTGAGGGACACCAAGCTCCTGTGTGGTGGGGTCAAAGTGTGGTCAGAAGGGTTTGTCCTCTGTCTCCATTCTCACATCAGTCTGGAACTGACACTGAGGTTGAGGGCAGATGCATTCAGAGTGTATTTTATATTTGTATTTTGTTTCATTAAAACGATAGAAACAAAAGCCTTGAAAATAGCAATATTTATAGTTCAGACACAGTGGATTGGTGTGGAGATTTTGGACAACAAAGAGTAGCAAACAGTGGAGATTTTCAGTGTATTCCTCCTTTATGTTGTAGGGGAAGTGCACAGTCTATAGTTTTTTTATTACCCATTTCACCGTGAAATATGTTGCAACATTAAGTTGTATATTTCCATTGAAATATATGGCAGGAATAAAATTCCAGATAAAAGGTAACTATTTGACATTCTGTATAGTTGTTGTCATGCTGTTAAAATAACACATTGACTACTAACTTGATACGAGACAAAGATGAAGAGGAAGCTGTGTCAGCAGGAATTTCTGAGGAACTCTGTAGTGCCAGCAGCGCTGCCTTCGCTCACCATCCCCTTCCCTCGGAACTGCAAAAGCAGAGGTTGCCCTCAAATATTAACATCCTGAGAACTTCAGTAAAACAATCCACCCTGCCTCTTTCAAAAGAAAATATACTTGCAGTACATTTCAGCAAAGCATGGTGTTTAAAATTTGTTTTCACCCTGTGTGGACTCCGCTGTAGAGAGTTTAAATCTAAAATTAGAAGAAAGTGGAGGCAAAGTGCAGTTAGCTGAGCTAATGAGATTTCAGGAGATTGCAGTGCCTCACTGGCCAAAGCCCTAATGTTGTAGAGTGTAGGATTATCCCAACTGAGTCAGCTGAATTAAAATAATTTTTAATTTAATTCTGAATTTAATTTTGATGTTGCATTATGTATTTTATCCGTCAGACCTAATTGCTGTCTTTAGAGCTTTTGATGACCTTACCATCAATGGTCTTTGTCCTCTGTCAGGACAAAGTGTACTCAGTGCAGAGTACCCATGGCAGAGGTTGCACAGAGAAGCTGTGGCTGCCCCTGGATCCCTGGCAGTGTCCAAGGCCAGGTTGGACATTGGGGTTTGGAGCAGCCTGGGACAGTGGAAGGTGTCCCTGCTCATGGCAGGGGGTGGAATGGGATGATTTCCTATCATCCTGTGGTTCTGTGAAGGGGCAGCGAGGACGGTACCTGTCGTGAGGCAGGTCAGGAAGCCCCTGCTAAAGCCTTGCACCCTCTGCCATGGGAGCTGTGAGCTTGGGGATCACTAGGATCCTGGTAGCAGGAGTGGATTAAGCCCAGCGTTGTGGGATTCTTACCCAGGCTGTGCATCGGGGTGCTGCACAGTGTTTTGACACCAGGGGTTTGCTGGTTTCTGAGTGCTTTGAAATTGCGGGGTTGCGCTGGAATTCTTGCTCGTGTGTCAAAGCGTGGTCCCAAAGCGACCAGCAGAGACCCAGCTCTGCTCCTGGGGAAGTCACTGGGAGGGTTAAACCCTGCCTGGAGAGCCCCACTGCGGGCTGTAAACGTGAGCTGGTATTAAAAGCTCCCGCAGATAACACTTGTGGCAGTCTAGCAGCAAAATGGAATAGCTTGGTAGTAAATTAGATTTTTAGTCAAATAGAAAAAAACGTTCATTTTCCATTGTAGTGACAAACTTGTGTTATTTCTTCACGTTCGTACACACGTTTCCCGTGCTATTTATAGATTTACATGTGTGCAACTTGAAACCAGTCAGTTTGAAATGTTCTAATCTCCATAAAATGTTCTAATTTCCATAAACATACCTTCCACTACTGAGACCCCTGTGCACCAGGTTTATGAAAACAATCCCCTCTAGGCAGAGATTTTTCTAATTCCCTGAATATAAGGGGAGAAATTTATAATGAAGTGTTGGTTGGACCTTTGGTATAATGTTTTGAGTATTTCTGTCTACAGACATGGGAAGGATTTGCTCTCAAGCCTTTTGCTGCATAAAGGATAATTTCACATTCATATTATTGTTTTTGTGACTAAATTTCACAGAAAACGTGCTTTTAAATATGTGAAGAGTTCTGCCGTGACAACATACACTTAAAATGCCTCATTCAATGTGAAGAATTACTGCAAAATAATTGATTCTGCTCAAATGTCTTCTCTTAAGCAGGTTTAATGTTCTGTATAAGAGGCCTTGTGGAGTGTTATTTCAGACGCACACACAATAATATTAAGTTATTTGGCTTTCCCCCCATATGTTAATACTTAAAGTCTGGCCTGACAGACATTAATGTTATTAAAGAGCTTTGCAGAGGAGGCCATTGCATCATTGCTGGTGCTGCTGTAATTATGAAAAGTGTGGGATGTGCAGGTTGGGAACACCAGGAGCTCTGATAGAACCACAGATTAGTTTAGGTTGGAAGAGATCTTAAAAACCATTTACTTACAACCCCCTACCATGGGCAGGGGCACCTTCCACTGGGTCAGGTTGCTCAGAGCCCTGTCCAGCCTGACCTTGAATGTTTCCAGGAAGAAGCAGCCACAGCATCTGGTCTTGCAGCCTGGCAGATCACGAAAAATCAGCTCATGTCCTCGGGTGCTGCCAGTGCAGAAGCACTGTTTTCCAGGCTGCTGGTCAGGTAGATAATGAAAAAATCCAGGCTGCGTCCTGGGTTGTCCTTATGAATCAGCTGTGGATTTATTCCAAAGTCCTTGGTGGCTTCCAGGTATTTTGTTGTGTGGAGTTTCCTCTTTCTCCTGGTACTTTTTTTCTTTCTGTCAGTATGTTAACAAGTTTTATTGTCCCTCTGAAATGTTTAGTGTAACAGGGGCAGTGAGCAGAGTGTCAGGTCCCCAGACCCTCTCCAGAGGCTGCTGGCATTCCCATCATCTGTGATGTGTGGCTGCAGTGTCTGAACTACTCAGAGTGCCCTTAGCAGTTCTGGGCCCATGGACAGGGGTCATCTGTGAAAGTAAGGAAAGCCTGAGCATCCTGGCAAACCCCTGGGCAGTGAATCCACGGGAGAGCTGGGCTGCAGCCTGCACCGTGCTGATCCCACCCTGGGTTTGGCTGTGGGTGGGATGGTGGTGATCTGATTCCTTCTCTTAGTGGGAGCTCTTGTGGCACCGGTGGGTCAGACTTGAACTTCCTGGGAAGTCCCAACGGACAGGAATCCTGAATTCACCTAAATGCAGTCTTGATGCTGTTCCCACCTTTCCGGAGTCAGCTTCAGAAGACTTTGGCTGCATCTGGCTGGAACAGGACCACGGCTTGGTCGCTTCAGCACCTCTTCAATCTGCTTTCAACAGCACTTAGAAGATGTTAATTGAAAACAGCATCTGGGCATCTTACCCCATGCTCCACTTCTGCACTCCGTGAGTGCTCCAGATTACTGCTCCTGTCTCCAGGGGTTTCTGCTTGTACAGGGATGCTGGAGGAGGGTGTGCTTAGAGAACCTTTCCAGTAATACAGCTCCATAGTCATGTGCAGAGGTCAGACTGGGATCTCTGGATCCGCAGCTGGGAGTTGGTGCTGCCAGTGCCGACAGCAGATTCTTTCGGTTGCTTCCAGGGTTATTTTTTAGCTGTCATTTATCCCTGTCATCAGGGACTTTTCACAAGGGCATGTAGTGACAGGACAAGGGGTAATGGCTTCAAGCTGGATGAGGGTAGATTTAGATTAGATACAAGGAAGAAATTGTTCCCTGTGAGGGTGGTGAGGCCCTGGCACAGGGTGCCCAGAGAAGCTGTGGCTGCCCCTGGATCCGTGGAAGGACTGTGAACAGCAAGACTGTTTAAGGCCAGGTTGGATAGGGCTTGGAGCAACTTAGGATAGTGGAAGGTGTCCCTGCCCATGGCAGGGGGCTGTAAGTAAATGATCTTTAAGGTCCCTTCCAGCCCAAACCAATCTTTGATTTTGTGTTTCTGTGATTTTTAGGGTGACCCAAAGGAAAGGGACAGTAACTCTGGTTCTAAAGCATATCTCCCTTGGCAGAGAGAAACTCAGAATTACTTACTTGCCTTTAGCTGTTCAGAAAACATCTCCTTTGTCTAAGCTGAATTTGAAGACAGCTTTTGAAAGGTATTTCTCTCACGACAAATGATTTTTTTGGCACTGAGTGTTCTTCTCTCCCGCACTGATGCTGCCTCCTCGGTTTCCTTCTCCAGCATCCCCGCTAGCTGCCAGGCTCCAGGTGCAGCCCAAAATCTGATTTTTTTGGATGCTAAAATCCTTGCATCAGGTGTTAGAGGTATCCATGGCAAAGGGCCCCCTGGAAGGGAGGGTTTGCAGTGGGAGCTGGGAGAGATCCGTGGCCATGGCACTGCAGGCTGCGGAGCGCCGCTGTAGCGTGGTGTGAAATCCTGTACCCCCAGGTTACATTTGGGGAAAAACAAGTGATGCAGGGAGCTGACATCTCCCCCTCGGTGTTTGGTGAGCCCCTCCTGTACACACTGGAGCGTGGCTGGTGCTGTGAAGGCAAACGGCGTAGGAAAATCATAATAATTACGGAAATTATGGATTGGAAGAGGTAGAAAAACACGGGGTGACGTCGAGGGGGAAGAGGAGGAGTTGGGAAGATCACACCAGAGCTCTCTGTCGAAGGAGGCCCCATGTACAACACCCAGCCTGGGAGGATTGTCCTTCCCAGGGTCCCATCCCAGCCCGAGGTGCTGCCCCCAAGCCTTTCCAGGTGGGTTTGTGCCAGATCAGGAGAGGGGAGCATGGAGATGGATGTGCCAGCTGGGGATGGCACCGTGCTGCTCCTCTCCTCCGCCCCTCCTCACGCCTGGCAGTGCTGCTGGATGCATCACCTCGCTCCACGCCGCGTTTGCAGGGAAAGTGCAGTTTTATTGAGCATTAGGATTGAATTCTTAACTGACTAATCAATTTTAGTAGTGAGTTAAAACGCCTGGTGTTAATGGACAACTGCAACCATTAATCAGGGTTACAGTAGATTAACAGTTGTCAGCGTTTATGCTGATGCTGGACGGATTGCACTCGCCAATTCCATATTTTTCTGAACGTGGAACACTCTGGCTTTGCTCCTATTGATTATTTTCTCCCTTCCCAAGCTCTCCTTTGGAATCACAAGCCTAACCCACATCGGTATATGCCTGTTTTGCACACTTGGTTTCATGTCAAAAGAGATGGAAAAGGTTCATTTGTTCAACTGTTTGACTGTTTAATTTGATCGAGGATGTGGCTACACCAAGACAGAGTGGGTTTAATGAAACTATTTAACCATCTCTGGCAGCTCCAGGAATCGTAAGGCATTAGTAAAATATGATTCAAGGAGTTGGGGGGGGATGTAAATAAGAAATATGCTTAGGATTCACTTACAAAATTCATCTTGTTTTCTGTATTTTATCACAGTAAACAGTTTTTTAAAGTCAGTGAAGCAATTTTTTTCCTTTAAAACCAACCAAAATAGAAACAGGTCTTAAACCTTCCATGGTTTTGTGAGCATTCTTCCTTCATCCATTTTATTGGGATATTTTTCAGTTTGAAGCTTGGATTTCCTAAAATCTTTTTAGTCCACAGTCTTCAGTTAGCTGATTACTATAGATTATATTCATACTCTGGATACCTCATCAAGCTGTCTAATAGCTGGATCATATTGATTGTCCTTCAATTAATCACAGCCCCTATTTTCATTTATCAAACCCAAAATACATGTAATTAACTCCGAAGTGATATAGCTCACCGTAAAGTGATTTTGCTACTGCTGTGGAGATAACTCAGTAGATTATACTAATAGGAAATGCAAGTTGAAATTAAATTAATGGTATCGTGTCCATCACAGAAGAATAATTAAAAAACTAAAAGCGAACGACTGTAGTGAGGAATCCTTTGTAACAGCAGATGCAGATGTTTGTTTTTCTTATTTACACCTTGGGGTCTTGCCATCCTTGAGCTTTGCCATCAAGTTTCCCAGAGGAGATGCCAGAAATGTCCCTGATTTCACAACAGGAAGGGAGAGAGGACTGAGAAGGTGCAGAGTGGGTAACTGCAGGTTATTTTTTTCCTATCAGTGAGCCAGTTCGTGGGGGGGAAAAAAAAAACAAACTACCAGATGACATTGTTTTGCTTTCAAAGCAACTTTATTCATTTGAATGTAATCTCTTCTTCCCCCAGTGCTCATATTGAAATTGGCTCAATGTGCTTAATTCCATGACAGACTGAATTGTAATAAATAATATACACTATCCCCAACTCAGCTTGCTGTAATTGGCATGGTATTTATAACAGCCAGGCTCCCAATTGCTCATCATGGCTGAGACTTGAAGCTGCAATTTTATTCATAAACACAACTGTGTGTAAACTCAGGGAGAGCTGAGTGTTCCTGTGTATCATCGCTCCTGCTTCCAACCAGAATGGACGTGCTCTGGAAGTGCAGGCTTTTTGGGAATGCATTGGCACTAATCATTGAGAACTCAGTTATTTCATTTTTTTTTTTTCCCTTATGGATGGAAATACATTTGTTTCTGGAGCAGAGAGGTTACCCAGCTTATTTTAGGACTTACACTGATTCTTCTATATCCCTCGGAATACTGGGGTATTCTGAACACTGAAGAGTCCTTGAATTATCTCAGCTGGGGTTTTGGGGGGTTTCATAGCCAATACTTTTAAAAAGCATTGCTCAGAATTTGCAGTATGCATCATTCAAATAATGCCTGTGATGATACAAATTAAAAATTACTATTTTCTTTGAGTTGGTTTGGTTACTGCTCGGAGAACAGGAATTTGAGGTTTGTCACTGGTGCTGTTTCACTACCACTTCAGCTTTCCTGCCTTAGGCACTTTGTTATCAGACATTAATATCTGCAACAGCAACCAATTATCTTGTAATTTTAACAAAGGCATCAGAAAAGAGAAAGTGCTTGTTGGTTCGATGGTCGTAAATACATAGATCACAAGCAAAGAGCCTTTACTTTTATTATGCAAAATAATGACTATGTAGCTGTTAATGGAATTTACTTTATACTATGACAATTTATACTTGTGCATGTCTGGGGAAGAGCTTTCCCACCAGGCTGTTTTGACAGCTCTCTGTAATAATATAGGAGAGTGATGTGTCTAACGAAGTCTCCGAGAAAAATATCTGGTTTGCATTGCAGAACGTGTCATTCAGTGTGTTCTGCAGTGGGAGATAGCACGGGAGAGCTGCCTTCCCTCCCAGGCTGCCACCACGTCCTCAGGCACGTGTGGGAGCTTCCTGTGCCTCCACTGGGCAGGGCAGCTCCTGCTCCAGCCTTTGGGGAAAAGCTGTTTTTATCCGAATCTGTGGCTGCTGCTGTGTTTTGTTGCTCTGGAATCTCAGCGTTTCTTACGGCGTGGTGGGGTTCTTGGGGTTGTCCTGTGCAGGGCCGGGAGTTGGGCTGGATGATCCTTGTGGATCTCTTCCAGCTCAGGTTCTGTGGTGCTGGACTGCACAGCTGTGATGCCTTTTTTTTGGTAATAAAACCTTTTGAGACCGTGACCATCTCAGGTGCCATCTGGAGGCTCTGTGCTGACCCTGTGGACAATGAGGGCTTCAGGCTGTGGTTTCTTGGGCTGGAAAGGAAGGGCCTGTTTGAGCCTGTGCATGGGAAAGTGCTGGTGATAAGAGTCTGCTCTGATTACGTGTGTATGAGAGGATGACTGTTGGAAAAATCCGTAAATAATGCGTGTGTATCAGAACAGCACCATCAGAATGGTAAATAAAGTGTAGTCCGTGGAGTTTCCCATATTCAGGGGCCGGGAATGTGGCTGAATTTAAGTGTTTAGTTGGGCTTTGTTGTTGTTTGTCTCTCCCTTTTCCTCAGCAAGCTTTTCTTCTCTGCTAATCCTCAGAAGCAGCCCAAGAAATGACATTTATGCATATTTCATAATGTGATTTCTGTAGGCACACAGAGCAAACAAATCAATTTCTCAGCAGCACGCTGTTTAAAAGAAACAGCAACAACCTGTGGGATAAGTTGCAGAAGCTGTTAAAATTAATTATAAATGGCAGAAGATATAACATTTGGGGGAAAAAGTGCTAATGTGTGAAGAATAATAAACATTCAGGAGATGAAAAGGAACTCTCTGTCATCTGATTATTTAAACTTCATATATTTATAAATATCACAACACGTTAAAACAATGTACCGCTCGCTACCAACAGCACGTTACCATTTTATTCTGGAATTGCAACAGCCTCATCTGCTCTCACAAATAATGACTTTCACCTTTCTGGGCTCAGAGTTTTGCTGCGGATTTGTGTCTGTGTGACTGCCAGTGCACTGTAATATTTTTCAAACGAGAGCAGGAGTGGGTTGGTGCTGGTTGTGGGTGGGGTTTTACCGCTCTGTGGGCTTAAGCTGCTCACTTAGGAGATGCCTTTCTCCTAGGCTAGGTCTTGGGCAATATGGATCTGACTTGCATTAGAATAATCCGGTGTGGCTGTTGTCAGTGGTGGATGTTTCACTGGTATCTACCAAAGGGAGAAGAAAACGGGAAAGGATCTCTGTTGAAAGTGTGAATTGTGCAGAATAAGCTGAATCTCTAGAAAGTGATGCTGATACAGAAGCGTTCGCTGGGGTGCAGTGATTTCCCTTCAGCCTGTTTTCGGTAGCAGGAGCTCCACAGCAGGTACAGGAAGGGCTTGTGGCAAGGGCAAGCAGTGACTGGGCAAGAAGAGCGGCTTCAAGCTGAAGGAGGGTAGATTTAGATGAGATATTAGGATGAAAACCTTGGCTGTGAGGGTGATGAGGCCCTGGCACAGGGTGCCCAGAGAAGCTGTGGCTGCCCCTGGATCCCTGGCAGTGCCCAAGGCCAGGTTGGAGCAGCCTGGGACAGTGGAAGGTGTCCCTGCCATGGCAGGGGCTGGAATGGCATGGGGTTTAAGGTCCCTTCCAACCCAAACCATTCTAGGAGTCCATACTGAAATGCCTTATTTCTATGGGGAAACTGATGTAAATTTACCCAACCAAAGTGGTTTTTCAATGCTGCAGGCTTTGGTGAGAGTAGAGTAGGGCCAGTGGGTGATAGAAACACTCTGCAGCCTTGGGCTTTGGATCAGATGATCTTTAAAAGTCATTTCCAAGCCAAAGCATTCTGTGAGTCTGGGATCTGTAGCCTGTTGAAGGTGCCTCTAGAACACGGCACTGTGGTTGCTTCAAAGCCCACCTGAGCTGTGGAGTGGAGATCAGTGTAATTTTTACAGATATTGGGAAATGTGATAACATAGAGAGATCTTCTCTGGTAGCCAGGACCAGTGCCACTGAAGTTGGCTGAGATTCTGTTCCTGTACCCCTTGTAACAATAAACACAAGCACTGTTACGAACTTTCCTCAGCTTGCCTGTGTGCTGAAGAAATGCGGTTATTGGTCACCAATATATGATCTAATTAGAATTAAGTTGTTATTTTCATTGTGATTTTATGGACGAGGTCAGTGGAAAATTCTTGGAAGACAGCGTGTTCCTGCTTGGGACTTTTCACAGTCCTGGGTTTGGGAGTGTTTTGGTGGGAGGCTGCTTCTGGCTGGGCGGAAAAGCTGCTGGGTGGCCAGCAGAAGGGCTGTATGGGCAACAAAGGATGAAGAGCATCTCTCAGTCACAAAAGGGGCTCAGGCAGGCGGGTGGGATATGGAAACCTGCTGCGGAGTGGCACACTGAGCATCCTCACACCAAGGGCTTTGCTAAACTGTGGCTGGATTTTGCACCGATGAGTTTGGCAGGGTTTTGCCGTTGTCCCCTGCAGCACAAAGCTGGGGGTTCCACCATGCCCGTGAACCTCCCCGTGGTTTTAGCAGCCTCTCACTGCAGTTACCTCAAAATCCACTCTTTTCATAATATTCCCCCCAAAGGTGCCGACCCCATAGCGCAGCGTCGAAACCGCTCGGTGGCCGTCGCCCCGCGGCCTGTCCGATGGGATGTGACACTCCAGCCCTAACATATGTCACTCCGTGCTGCCACCGCGGGGGACGAGAGCCCCTCGCTTCGCGGGGAGCCAGCCCCGACCTCGGGAGCCCCGCAATTCCCCCCGGAGCCGGGATGCTGCTCCGGCGGGGAGGGCTCTCCCAAGCCCCCAGCGCATCCGTGACCTGGTCGGCGGCTTTGTCCCGGCGCAGGAAGGGAGCCGGGGCTGGGGAGCGGGGCCCTTTCGGCTGAAAGGCTGTTAGATCCAGGTCACTGAGTTCGGGCTGCTGCGTTTTCTGACAAAGTCTGGAAAATGCAGATTTGTAGCAGCCCTGTGTTAATGAATTCCGACTGCTTGGATTTCGCGCTGAATAATGGCCGGAATTACCAGAGATAGTGACTTATGAGATGTGATTGAATATCATCCTTTTTTTCTCGAGATTAAATTGATAAAATGATGTAATATCGCATTATTTTTATTAGCAGGCTTTGATACAAAATTCTCTGTAGAGCAGAAGATTTTGTTATAATAAAACAAAGGTACTGGAATGAGAAAAAAAAATCAATAAATTTTTAAAGCGTAGTATCACATTTTAAATGCAATTTTGTGCACATGGTGAGTGAATGCAATACCTCTTTACCCTCAGGCCGCCCACTTTCATACATTAAAAATATTCTATTTAAATGCAGATTTTGATTTGCTATATGGCGTGGCGTTCAAGGAGAAGAGACAGGAGAAAAGAAAGAGTGTGTGCATCTCTTAATTTAATTACATGTTTCTTTTGACGCGCAAAGGTACGAGCAGTTGTTAAGTGTAAGGACATGCCTGTGTAAAAAAAGAAAAAAAGTGCATGGTTGATTTTTGAAAATCCGTAAAAGAAAAGGTAATCTCTGCCTCAGCAGAGAGTCCAGTGAGTTCTTGTGGATGTAAATATGTAAATATGCATCATCACGTGTGTGTTACAGGCTGGACCACTGGTTCCCAGCATCATGCCTGTGTCAGGACAGTGCTGCTGAAAATCAGATCCCGGTTGAAAATAGCTGCCTGCTAAACCAGAAAGATTATTTTTAGCTAAAATCAGTGCAGTAATCTGTTTTTTTTCAGCGTGGCCCCATCCAGCGTGGCAGCAGGGAGCAGGTTGAGGGGGGTCTCACAAACCAGGGGTGGATGCCCCTTTTGTTGTTTGCTTGGTGTTGTCCGGATGGCTGTGATTTTCTGGAATTAAAACCAAATTGTTTCTTTTTATAACTATCTTGGAAATGCAGGAGATGAACTGCAAGGGGCAGAAGTCATAGTAGTAAAATGCCTTGAACGCCATGGAAGTGATTTTGCCATTCGATGATGTGAAAACCAGGGAGGTGGTGTTTGGGCTGGGCACTCTTTGTCTTCATCTGTCTGTGGCGCGGGTGAAAGCCTATTTTCAGAACTGGAGAATATTTGAATTTCAGTGCCCTGGAGCAAATAGGTTGAGTGGTATCAGAGATTATCAGATTTAATTCATTTATTTTAAATGTAAATTGATTTGAAGCCACTGGGAGCCGTTAAAAGTGTGCAGTCGTTGGCCTCCGCACTTGCTGTATATTATTTCCCCTGCCGTCCACTTCCGTCCATCCCTTCTCCCAGTCTTTTATCTGACTGGTTTGTTCCTCCTGTCTCAAAGAGACCTGAGTTTTGGGGCTCTGTGCATCACACAGAGGGTTTGAGGCCTCTTCTCCTGACAAGTGCTGGAACATTCTGGCTTTGCTGCGGGCATATCCCACAACGTCATCTCCCAGAGCCAAAATTCTTCCCTGCGCCCAGCAGCTTCTCTCTCGTGATTGAAATGCAGAGATAATGCAGGTGTTAATGGTCTAAGGGGATGGTTTAATTGGGGTAGGCAATGAAGGTTATTCCCGTGGTCTTGGGAGGGTACTGGGCTGCAGTGGGGCTGGGTTTAAAAGCTGCTGGGCTCCCACCTCCAGGCTGTGCCAGCTCCCTGGGCACGGCTTCCCTGCTCCTGCCAGTTCGGTGCAAAAGCCGTGTTTTCAGGGGCTCCGTGACTCACCACGAGCAGTTTGTAGTTTCCTGTAAATATAAATTCAGGGCTGTACCGAAGAGTGCCAAATGTGTGTTTTTGAGTCTATATATAAAATTATTTGATCTCGCAGGGCATCGCATTTGCCAATTTTTCTCTTGGGCACATAGATATTAAAATCGTATTATGCCCAATATGTGGTTGTAAAATTGAAGTCGCAGTGGAAAGGAATATTACAATTTTTCCCCTTTAATGTTAGTCTCAAAGAATGTGTCCTTCTGAAGGAAAGGTTATTTGTCTAATATGCTGGAGAGCAGTTCACAAAATTAACTAAGAGTTATCCCCATAAAATGAGCTGCAAAGAGAAAGCAACCAAGGAAACTCTTGGGATGCAAACCCTCCTTGGTTTTCCAGCACCAATGGAAATTCTTGATTTCTCAAGCGTTCTAAGTGTTAGCGTGGCATTGAGGGGGATTTAAAATATGCCCTTCTTTTTGGGGAGAAGTGAACCCCAACATAGAATCACAGAATGGTTTGGGCTGAAGGAGACCTTGAAGCTCATCTTGTTCCACTCAACCCCTGCCATAGGCAGGGACACCTTCCACTAGACCAGGTTGCTCCAAACCCTATCCAACCTCACCATGATGTCCCTCTCTTCCTTCAGCATTCAAAAGTAAAAGCATTTAGAAATAGGTGTAGCCTTAAAATAAATGTTAATAGGTGAGTAATAAATTTAAAACATCCAGGGAAGCACTGGTGCTGTTACCTGTTTTGTGAATGCTTAACTCAAGACTCTGCAATTTCAGACTGATAATTTTAGCTGGTTTTGGGGGTATTTTTAATGGCAAATGTGGTGGGAGGAGAAAGAAAATCAGTGGAATTGGTTTACATATTGCCTTAACTACTCTCACAATAGTGGAAAGCTCTCATCAAGTATGTATCAGATTATTTTATGCCAACATTAATATTGGAAGCACACATGTAATCTGGAGTCAGCAGGTTCATACACTACTATCTCATTAAATTTTCAGGCAAAAGCTGCAAAAATTAATTGGAGGCGTGTAATAGTTTAGAATGTGAGCTGGCTTATGGTAATATAAATTACATGAGGAGAAGACAGTTTTATATACTGAGAGAGGGAAAACTGGTTTACTTTAATGAGAAGAGATAGAAATGTGGAGCTATTTTTTCATTACAGATGCACTCTAAACTGTTTGGACTTACTTGATGAATAGAGTTAATTCTCTGCTACAGTTCCAATAATTCATGTTGCACAGTTTAATGACTTCTAGATAAAAACAGGATTGAAATGTTAATTTCTATGAAGAAATTGGAGCACTCTCATACATCAAGCTTTTTTCTATTAAACTACTAGTTAATTTCACTAAACAAGTCTCTTAGAGATATTTCATGCTACATAGATTTTTGTATTTCTCACCTGCTTTGTTTTATTCCGTTGGCCCTGAGCATTGGCTACCGCGAAGCGCTGCTGGGACGCGGAAAAATTTTGGTTGTGCTTAACCTATCATTATGATAATTAATTTTTTTCTGCAACGCGCCCTGTAATGTTTAGGCCTGTTGGTGTTTTCTCCTGTATTTCTCAGTCGATCCATCTGGTGAGGGGTTGAAGTTCTCTGCTGTCCAGGCATAGCCAGTGGCCTTCATCCAAGGAGGAGCACAGGGAGCTGCTGGGTGGTTGGCAGTGTCTGAACCACCGTGCTTGAACCTCCTCCTTAATTCAGTTTGACTACTGGTCTTCTGTGTGCTGCCTAGAGGTTGGGTACTGCTGGTTGATGCTGCGTAGAGAGGACAAAATTGGTTTTTTCTTTTGTATATTCTTTGTTTCAGGAGTTTCTCCGCTGACGTGGATTTGTTTTTGTTGTTCCAGTCCAATTTTCATCATCAGAGATGAGCAGTTCTCTCATCAGCCTTGCCTTTCCCCTGTTTGGTGCCATCCCACTCACTGTTGCATGTACTCGTCCGTTCCCCTTCTGTCGCTTTGATATTTGCAGTTTCATGTCTGTGGTTTGATATTTCTGGTATTTTGCAACATCTGCCCAGGGCAGTGCTGGAATCACCATGCCTGGAAGTGTTCAAAAAATGTCAAGATGGAGCACTTAGGGATATGGTTTAATGGTGAAGTTGGTAGTGTTGGATTAATTATTGGACTCTGTGATCTTACAGGGCTTTTCCAACTTACACAATTCTATGATTCCATGATCTTTACATGGGAACTTCATTGTACAACCTCCCTTAGTAGGAACTATGGGTTCTGCTAGGTTTCTTCTAGGCTTGGAAATTCCCCTTTCCATGGGATTGCAGAACTAATTCTCTTTCTGGAGGTACCTCTTGGCCGTTCACCTCTAAACCATGTCCTCAAGTGCCTCACCCAGAGATTTTTGAACGTTTCCAGGGATGATGATTCCACCACTTGGACTGTAAAAGAGCAGGGAGATGGAGAGTCCAGAGTCACTGGTGGGGGAGCATCAGCTCCCACTACATGATCTGTGGCAGGGAGGAGAAGACGTGGGCTGCCCAGCACGGGTGGCACTCCCTTGGGTTGTTGTGCTTCTGAAGAACAGGATTTCACCTGTTACGTTCAAAAAAGGCTGAGTTTTGTTGCACGCAAGAGAAACTTCTAACCTCGCACTCTAAATGCACAATTTCATGGGGTTTTGTGTGCATGCTGAAGAAGGAGACATCATCCAGGTGCAGGTTTTTGCAAATTTAGCAAGACAGAGGTGAGCTTGGCCAATGAGTCAGTGGTTGTGAGGACACCACAGTGGAGCTGCAGATGGGCTCTGCTTTGGGGCCCAGAGTGCTCACACCAACTCCCACCTGGTGGGACGTGGCCAGTGCCTCCTGCTACCCAAAAAAGGAGGAATTTTGGGATGTGGTGAGATCAGCCAAGTCCCCATCCAGGTGGGAAGGTGAGGGCCCTGCCACTGGTGGGAGGGAGCCGTGTTCCTCAGACTGGTTCCCCCATCCCATGCCTTGGGCTGTTCATCCTGAAAGGCGCTTTTGTCCGTGGACCTTGTTCCGCATTGTGCGTCCCCGGTGTCCGACACCGGATTAAACAGAGTGTCACGCGTGCGAGGTGTACGGTGCCATTATTTTAACCCATTTCGCCTTCTAGTGTGGAAAATCTGCTTAAAATAGGACTTGCTAAAGTCATTGTACCATATACAAAGGGGTTATTAAAATGCACTCTCGAAATAGAAAATAGGATTAGAAGAGACACTTTGGCTTTGAGGCCTTCTCCAACCGAAAGAAGGCCTCATGGCCAAAATGTCTCCTTTAATCTCATTTTCTGTTTTCTGGGAGGAATTTTAACTCTCCTCACCCCCTCCCGGCCCCCCTGTCTCTCTCTGCCCACATGCTGGTCTGGCACCGCTCGGCTCCCTTCCCACAACTAGGGGCTCATAAGACAAAGGGATGTTTTTCTCTCGTCATGATATCAAGACATTTTATTTCTAGTCCAAACAAATGCCCCCCAAATCCCACGACCTGTTTCTATGAACCGACTTTTGGCTGTTTGCACTAAGGCTCCCAACTATCAGGATTCCTTGCTCTTCAGTCCTGGTGAAGGTTTGTTGTGCTTCTGAGTCCTTGGGACAAAAAGCACCTGGAAATCCTAATTATTTAGTGTGAAATGCTGAATTTTCCATCTCTGAAGGTAATTTGGTAGTGAACACCTGTGATATGGATACCTCTATATATCTATATGCTCTTATATCTGCGTACGAGTTGAAATGCAAAAGCTGCAAGCTACACCAACAACTTAATGTTTTAAACATGTCCTATAATTTAAATTTGACCTTTCCTGGATAATATCAAACTGATATCTAGTTGCTTCACCGCCTTCTAACATTTTGATTCCTAAATGGAGTTTTTAATTTAACATGCAAAAATTTATGCTCCAGATTAGGGAAAAAAACCCCTCCAAATCTTGCTGTAACTCTTAATTACAGTTAATTACTGTATTTCTTAATTAGATTCTTAATTTCCAACTATTTAACTTCAGTGAAACAAATGGAAAAGCAGCAGTCCACAGAGAGCCCATCTGAAAGAAGCAGTTGTGTTGTTTTTATATTTCCGTATTTTGAAGGAATCCTGAAGGCATTGAATTTTATTTTCGTAACTGGAAAGGGCAGCGGTCTGTGTTTATAATTGTGGCAGGAAAATTGGGCGAAAAATTACTCCTTTTGAAAGGGTTTGCATCCATATTGCAGGTTGGAGGGGGGATAGAGGTGCCAGAATCAAATGCAGGGAAATATTCAGGTTACTTGTCAGTCGGAGTAACGAGTATTTGAAGAACTTGCTGGTGACTGGATTTTTAAATGCGAAAACCTTTTGGATGTTTGCAGTTGGAGTCTCAAAATTCCTCTCAGCTGGGTCACATCGACATGTATCCACATGGTTTTTTACATTCAACCCCTGGAAGTGTCTAAGATGAGGCTGGATGGGGCTTGGAGCAACCTGAGGAAGTGGAAAGGAGTGAGGGTGGAATTAGATGAGCTCTCAGGTCCCTTCCCACCAAACCATTCTGGGATTCTCTGAGTGCCCGTGGGAAGGTCCAGCTCCAGCATTTGGGTTTCCTCAGAAGATGCTTCACCTGCCCAAGTCAGAGCCTCCCTGCTCTCCGAGTGCCCCAGCTCTCAGGATTTTTATGTTTTTCCTCCCAAAACAAAAATAAACATTAAACCCCCCCTAAGCCATGTTGTTTGAATGCAGTGCAGTACCAGACACGAGCGTGTTTCTGCCTCAGGAGGGCTGATTCTCCCTCGGAGGTGGATACAAATGGTCAGCTTTAAACCTCATAACAAAAGGTTAATTTTTCTTCCTTGACGTCTTGCTGACTAAGTCAAACCCCGAACATGAGGTCGTTGGCTGTTTCGTGCGTTTCCAAAGACGGCTTTATACACCCGTGATATCAGTTTTGTGTCTCTTGGCAACAGATTGGTTCTGGCACCCCGAGGACGGGGCGCGTTGGCATTCTTGAACTGCCAAGAGACACAAAGCGGATACTGGGGGGATTCGGTGCCTCGCTGAAAATGCATTAAAATACGTTTTGTGCCGTAATAATGTGTTTTGAAAAAACGAGCTTTTGTTGTTGTTGTTTTTTTCGGGGTTTTTTTTTCTGGAGCCAGTCCTCCCCCAGCCTCATTTATGGGTTTGTTTGTAATGCCTTGGCTCCCGCTGCCCTTTGTGGATGGACGCGTCCTCGCTGGAACGCCGCTCGCCCTCGCCCAGGGGTGATGCCTCCCTTGCAGAGCTGTTTTCTTTCCCTTTTTCCTCTGCGCAGGAAAAGGAAGGAAAAAGCTGATAGAACCGTAGGATGAAAACATTAATTTGTGGTTTTCTCCTTCAGGGAAACCGTCCCATCTTTGAAAGAGCTGTGAATCCAGCATTTTGTTGAGAGTGCTTGTCTCAAAAATAGAAGAAAAAATATGCATTAAAGAGGTGATTTTCTTATATTATAGGGCTAATTATGATGTGTCTATTAGATATCTTGGCAAAATCTTTAGTGCCTTATGTGCATAACCAGGACAAGTGCTGAAACCGTGTAGAATAATTTATAATGCACGTCACAGCCAAAAATTTACTGTCATTCAATCAGTGGATTAAATAAGCGTCATCTTACCAAGGTTTGAAATCACCCATTTCATTACTGCAGATTGCGTGAACAGTGGTGGGGAAGGACAGCAGCTGGGAGGTGCTGCACGGGCTGGGCTGGGAGGATGAGGATGCACCTGGGGACTCCTGCAGTGTCCTTGCCAGGTAGCCATGGCCACTCAGATGGGGCAGAGGAGCCACGACAGCCCGAGAGCAGATTCCTGCTTTTGTTGGGTCTGCAGGTGTTGTGCTCTTGGCTTCCACAGGGCCAGGCTGAGGTGGTGCATCAGGGCAAGGCATGCAAGACCCAGCTCGGAAGAGGCCGGTGTGGGGAAAAAGGAACTGGCTGGACGGGACAGAACGTGCAAGTTTGAGATTTCAAATGCGGTGTGGATGTGCTTGAGGAAGTTGAGGGAAGAGCAGACAGCAGGGCAGAGGGCTTGGGTGGTTGGCATGTGCGTGGCTCTGCTTGGAGGGACTTGGGCAGATGCAGCCACTTTGCCTCTGACCTGGGTGGTGCAGAGCTGTTTGGGACATGTGTGATGGTCACTTGAGAGCTGCAAAAACACCCCTCTGCTTCATACCCAAGGGCAGATTCTCTTCTCCTTGGTGCTTGTTCCACTAAAGACCTCTTACCTGCTGTCAGGGAGATGCTCGTCAGGGTGTGCAGACACCAGTGAGAGATGTCTGAGGAGTTCTGTGGTGGCTTTCAGCTAAGAAGTTCTTAGAGATTCAGAACAAGTGGTGATCTCGGCATTGCTTCCTTTCATGTTGAATTACACCATCCTCTTTCTGTTATTGTCACAAATCTTAAGATTGTTGTTCTTCCCATTTTAAATAGAGCACGTGGGAAGATCTAAACAGGCAACTTACTCCGTATCTAGTGGGAAGTTGATACACGTGCCATCACGTACCCTGGTATTTATTCCTCTCCATTAAATTATATTCTCCTGACCATTTTTAAATGTGCACGTAGCCAGTGTTAATTTCAAGGAGACAGATTTTTTAAAATGCGTATACTTAAATAGTGATGGAACCCATAAAAAAAATCTATTTAAAATCAATTGTGTGCGAGAAGAAGTCTACAAACAAAAGGGCAGAGACAAGCATATCAGCTTTAATTTAGTACTGGATTCCCTTTGACAGGAGCCATTTAGATAGAGGGCAAAAAATTATCTCACTGAAAAAGGCAGTGATTGATCACATGTTGGTAAGTGAATCAAGTCTGCAAAAAACAGAGGCGATTAAGGGACAAAGAGGAATTATCATATTACAATGTTGCTGCCTGTCAAACCTCCGTCTTGTTGTGCATTCATGTGTCACGTTGTGACATTCGATCAGTGCTTAACTCCCTGGGACAAAGGGATGGTCGTTAAAAATCTTTAAATGCTGCTTGGGATTGTGCTGGGGGTGTAAATCCGTGTTTTGACTGCTGACAGAGATCTTTATGCCTGCAAGAATAGATACACAGGACCTGGCTGACAACTTATTAAGTAGATCTTAGCACCAGGGCGTTTCCAGCTCTTTCTCATCTTTGGTGTTGCTTTGCTGGCCATGACGGGATGGGTTGGGAGGTGCCAGGGAGAACAGGCTGGCACTGCTCACGGGCAGGTAAAACAGCTGAAAATTGGTGAAACCAAAGGTATTAGTCTCCAGAAAATGGAAACCGTGAAGGCAGGAGGTGGGCTGGTAAAACCTGCGGTGAAATGCGAAGGATGAGGATGGGGTGGAAGAGAGTTTGGAGGAAGATGCAGGGAAAACGAAAGAAAACCCGTGAGTGGCAAAGCTGTGAGGAGAGTCTGCGCACCCGGATGGGCTCCGGGGTTAACAGCAGCCGTGGGTGAGGCTGGAGACAGAGGTGACAGGGCGTGCAGGTTCTGTGTCAGCGTTTTCCCCAGCCTAGACCCAGTTAAGGCCTCGCCCAGCTCAGCTGCTTCCCGGGGGCCGTGCTGGAGAGGAGCGTGCGGGACGTGGGCAGCGGGCGCACACTGATGAGCAGTGACAGGTACAGGGAGCACGTGGCAGCTCCGTGGCTCAGCATGTTCCCTGCTGAGGTGCTGGTGTCCTGCTCCCAGGGGACAGAAGCCTCCAGAGACGGTGGCACGTTCATAAACCTGCTCTAGAAACCCGTCCATAAATGTGCTAAATCTTTAAAATAACGGACTGCAGTTTGAAAAAGTAACAAAGGTTTGATTTTTTGCGTTTTATGGCCTTGGCAGTTGCTCTCAGGGTGCTGCTGGTTTAGCTCTGTCCTTTCCCACCCATGTGGGTCCTGCTCTGGACACACACACTTGGATGTGCAGGAGCTCCACTGGAGAAGCCACTTTGCTCTGCTGAGTTTCAGTGTCATGCTGATACAGGGTTGGAACTAGATGATCTTCAAGCTTCCTTTCTAACCCAAACCATTCAATGGTTCTATGGCGTCTCCTTTTCTTGGATTTTCTGCCTTCAGTGCACACAACTCACCAGGGTCTTGCCTGCCTGGCTCTGTACACAAGATTCACCTGCTTGGAGTTTTTTTTTTTAAGAAAAAAGGAATGGAGAACAGTTGTGTGCCTCATCTGAGCACTATGCCAGAAAAGCACGGTTAAAGATACCTACATGACAAAGATGAGATAAAAGCAAAACTAAAATCACAAATCAGCAAAGTGGTAGATCTCTGAGAAGCAGCCTTTGTGATTTTCAAAGAGCCTCTGTTTAAGCAAGTGTCTTGCTTGGATGAGAGCAGAAAACAAGTAAAGCATTGGCTTTTTGTCAGGGAATAGGTTGATACTGGACTGCTCTAAGTATCTGCATCGTGACTGTGTGTCTGAATATATTTATCAATAATCTGGAAAGAAGGGGTGGACAGGGAGTTGGTGGCACTGAGGCACTGAGGGATTCCCTGGCATCACTGGTGGGAGGCAGCCCTGTGCAGGAGGAGGCAGAGCTGAAATTCAGGAGGATCACACGGTCAGATGAAAGTCACCACTGCCAAACACAAGGTTGGGCACCCAGGAAGGAGCATTCCCAGCTCCTTGCACACATGGCTGCGCTTCCAGTGAACTGGAACCACTGGGGAAAGAGACCTGAGGGTCGCTGCAGACAACTTGATGGAGACGTCTGCTCAGTGTGCTCAGTCACAAAAGATCAAACTAGGCGTGAGACCATGGGAAGAATGGGTGAGAAAATATGGAAAATAGGATAATGCTGTTATGAGGGTGCTCAGAGTGTCCCAGTGAGTGTGTGGTGGGGAGGTTACCCCTCACTCTGCAGCTCGAGAGGTTCTTGAGAGGTGGTGCCTGAAGTAGAATCACAGAATGGTACAATGGGTTGAGTTGGAAAGGACCTTAAAGACGATTTCATTCCACACCTCCTTCCACTGTCCCAGATTGCTCCAAGCCCCTTCCAACCTGGCCTTGGTCACTTCCAGGGATGGGCCAGCCACAGCTTTTCTGGGCAATCTGTGCCAGGGCCTCCCCACCCTCACAGGGAAGAATTTCTTCCCAATATCCCATCTAAATCTCCTCTCTTTGAGCTCAAAGCCATTCACCCTTGTCCTATCAATAGTCACAGCTTGTAGCCACGTCTGCGTAGTTGAAGAGATTGGGGCTGTTTAGAAAGATCATGTGAGTAAGAGGATTTGTGTGAGGGGTTTTGTAAACTAATGTTTGACATATTTAACCTTTCTGAAAATACGAGAGCAGAGGAAAATCCAATAAAACCAGGGGCGTGAACTGGGCACTCTGCAATTGATGTTTCCCCCTGGTACTCGCTGAAATACTGGGAATGTTGGTCGGCCCCACACTGCCCCTCAGCCAGCCCAATCCTGACCTGTTCCCTCCTCTCTGCTCCTGCTTTTGGAAGCGTTGTCCCCTTCTCTATGGACAAGCATATTTCAGCCTGTTTGACACTTCTTGGCAGCGTGTACTGAAACTGGTTTTCATACTGCGTTAGAAATACGGTCGGTCACAGCGTGTTCTCCTCTGCTACCAAATCCTTGCTGAGAATCTGAAATATTTTGAAGTCACATTCAATTAACGTGACTTCTTCGGGAGCACAGGGCTTCTCTCAGCGGTGTTTTCAGCAGCCTCACCGTTCCCTTTGTCAGACAGGAATGCTTCTTACACTCCAGTCGTGATGGGAGCGATAGGGAAACCTCATAGATCCTATGGGGGGTCCCTGGTTGGGGATGGGGTACGTGGTAAGAGCTGGGATGCAGGATGGTTAGGCTGCAGCTTTTATGAAGGGGAGCTCCACACACGTTCCTCTTCCTCACACTTTTCTCTTTGAACTCAAGAATAATTCTTGAGCTGGCAGGGATGATTAATGCATAGATACTAAAAAACATAGTTGGCTTTTTAAAACTGTGGTTACTTGGAAATACGGGCTGGCTGCCATGGAAGAGGGTGCTGTAGGAGTTTATCTGAACACAAAATACTGGAAAGTCAAATTTTACAGTCGTTTAATTTGTCCAGTGTTTTCAAATAAGGATACTAAATGAATATATTTAAAACAGTGTTACTCGGGAAAAATATTTATTTGACAGGGTCGCTGCGAGTTCACTGGTACAATACTGGAACAGCACAATACTGTTCAAAGTGAAGATGGGGAGAAATGCCTGCTCAGTTAAAGCCCTGGCAAATGTGAGCATGCAGATGGCAACAAGCAGCCCTGTCCCTGGGGTGTGTCCCTTGAAGGTGGCTTTCTCTGCAGGGACAGCCTCAGTGGCTCTGTGTTAGAGTCACAGGATGGTTTGGGTTGGAAGGAACCTTAAAGACCATGCAGTTCCAACCCCCTGCTTGACAGAGACACCTTCCACTAGACCAGGTTACTCAGAGCCCCATCCAGCCTGGCCCTGAACATGTCCAAGGATGGGAAGTCAACCATAAAGGATTAATCATCTAATCTGTGTAAAATCTGTGGAAGCACAGCTCTCTGATGGGCTTTGTTTGGGATGCTGGTGGTGGAACAAGGGTGAGTGTTGTCCCAGGTGGGTCACATCTCATGGCTACAGCTCTTCGCTCTGGTCTGGGCTAGTGAGTGCACATCTGGCCAGAAGAGACAAAGGAGGGTCCCCGTCCTGCTGGACACTAATTGTGTGTTAACGAGCCCTGACCACGGAGCAGGACACTGCTCTGAGCTTTGTGCCTGGCAGGGAAGATGGTGGAGGGCTGCTGGGACACGAGTGCTGCTGGCCATTGCTGAGACCATTACAAGGATTCAGAAATGATTTTAAAAACCCTACTTCTGCTAGGAGTCAGGAGCAGCTCCAGCCAAGCCAGCTCGGTGCCAGGAAACAGCTCGGATGGTGGAGTCTCCTGCCGGCAGCGCCGCTCTGCCAAGCACTAATCCCCTGCGAGAGCACGGGAACAAAACAGTGCCGCTCGCACAGCTACTCCTTGGGCACAGGGAATTAATATTAACCCCGGATCGCTGCAGAATTCCCGCTGTATTTTTTGTGGCTTACGCTCCAGGCACACCTCCTTGCCAAGGATCAGCCACCCCAACGCGGAGCGCAGAAGCGCGGCTCGGCCCGCGCTGCCAGGTTCGCTCGGAGGCAAACAAAACCCTGGCACCTCTGCAGATGCCAGCCTGCCTTGCTTTCTGCTCCTTTGGAAGCGCTGGTTCTCCTTGGGAGCAGGCTGGCGAGTCTGTGGAGGTGCAGGGACCCACTCCATAGCTCCTGGTCTGTGTGGAGAGGCAGGCTTTGGAGCTCCAGCCCTCATTTTGGTGCCAAACCCAATGCTTTTGTGCCCAGAGGGTGGATGCGTTGCTTGCTTAGTGAAACGGGTTAATGCTTCGCTGGGCTCCGACACGTCAATGGCTTGGACAGCTCAAAGCAAACAAAACTCCAGTTTGGATTGAGCTGGCCCAAAATGAAAATCCTTGTTTTCTTTTTCCTCCTGGACTTTTGGGCACATTGTCCCCGCATGAAGCTCTGTAGTTGGCTGGAGTGGCGCGTTGGTGATGTGAAATGATTCCAGAGGAAGAGTGGATAAACATTTTTATGCCGACGCGTCTGGTGAGGGAAAGTTTGCATCTAGGCTGCCTTCAAATTAGGGTTTAGGTGGACTCTTCATCTCTGTCCAGGATTTTTTCCTGTTTCCAATTTGTAATCTGTGGGCCAGGTTTGTAAAAGCTTTTGGAAATTAATCCGTTCTAAAAATGCAAATAAGAGGGCAGCTGAAGGCAGGTCTCTGCTGCCTCGGGCAATGAATTTGGCTCAGGCTTCCAGTGTTCCCACTCAGTTCCCAGAGGAAGAGTTTGAAAAGGGGGAGAAAAAAAGCCCTCAACAGAGGAATTGCTGCAGGTGATTCAGAGGGAGATGCTGTTCCATCACTTCTGCCTCTCCGCTCTCTCAGTGGCATGCTGTATCCTTGCCCATGGACACAGCTCCTCCCTTGGCTCTTCTCATCATCTGTAAGAGCGCGTCAACATTTTTACAAGAGCAGAAAGGCATGGAATCATCCTTCCTGCCATCTGTAGTTGCATTTTGATTGCTCAGAGGTTCCCGTTCTCTGATGATGGACCGTGGGAAGGGTTTTGTGAGCATTCATGGGGTCCTTGAGGATGGAAATACAGTAACTATATGGACCTTTTGCTTTAGTTGTTCAAAAGATGCTTTTTAAGCTTTGCTGCTTTTAGGTATAAAATGCAGATGTTGAAAGGAAATCTGTGGGAATTTGGAGACCAGACAGGTTTAGCCAGTGCCTTCTTCATTCACAACTGGTAAACCCTCAGAGTGATTTTTAGGAGACCTAAGGCATTGGAAGGGATGATCTTTGAAAACAGGCAGAAGAAAACAACCCTAGTTTGCACTGAAGAAAGAACTACAACGGGAGCATCCAGTGGGCAGAGGGAGCTTTAAAATGTCCCAGTTCTGGACAAGCTTTGTTCAGCTTTTTTGGGGTCCAGAAGACGTGTAGGAAACCAGGTTTGAGGAGCTCCTGTTGGTGTTGAGAGTAGCTCCCGTTGCACATCCCTTGGTGTTCCTTGGGTACCTGTTGCTGCAGTGGGTGTTCCTCCTAGGTGATGTGTACATGGGCAGCCTGCTCCTGGGAGTATTCCATGTGCATGGAGCCTGCCTCAGAGCCCTCAGCCTGTTTGCTCCTGTTCGTTCGTAGCCATAGGGAGAAAATTCCCACTAGCATTGTTCTGTCAAATGCTTTTTGTTTAAGTCTCCTAAGTTTTCTAACCACTTTGTCCCTTTGTTTTCAAGTCAGTAGTTTTTATTGTGAAAGCCGTGGCCTATTGATAACTACTGGGGAAATTCCCTGAGGCTGCTGAGCAGGAATCTGCCTTGATGACAGAGATGCTTCCAATTTTTAAGCAAAACAGCCTGTAAATTGTGCCATCAACTAACAAGTACGGGATCCCTGCTGTGTAATGTGTGGGATCCTGGAGTATTTTTATTTCCAGGGTGATACCCTCATGGTAGCATGTGGAGCTACAGCTGGGCCGCCAAGGAGCATCCTGCTTTGGGAAGATGAACGGAGAATATGTTCCTCAGGATTGCCATGCCTAATTAGCCTCAAGTTCTGGTATTAGGAGATGTTAATGAGCTGCAGCATATAAACTAACCGCAGGAAAAAACCTTTTTAATAGCTGTGCCAGCGGTAGGAAGAGGAGTGCTGCTGGGGGAGCTGACTCACAGCTCGGGACTGGTGGCACTGGGCAGGGGGTAGCCGTGCCCAGCTTGGCCACAGGGACCTTAGAGCACCCGTGGGCATGGCCAGTGTTGTCCCAGTGGTACCTCAGAGATGAGTCTCTCTAAGCTTTGCAGTTGCAGGGAGGTCTGGTCATTTTCTGTAAAACAGTTTAATGAGCACAAAGGCGGCCTCTGTTAGTCCTCATTTTTGTTGGTTTTGAGGATGCCTCCCTGGAGATGACCAGTGTGTCCAGTACTGCAGACTAACAGTGCACTGCCTGCTCCCATCTGGATGTCGTACTCCATTTACCCTTGATTTTCCCCTTTTTTTTCCTATAGGGAAGATTAAGGTTTAGAAACAGAGATAGGAGATTTAATTAATTTGCGATTCTGTATCAAAATTCAAGGAGACTTTCAGGGAATTTTGTTCTTTCTGCTTCATTTTGACTCCTTTGGCACCTTTCTTGAGAGGCAGGTGAGGAAGTTGCACTTCCATTCTCTCTCCTTTCCATAGACCTCCATTGTGCAGTGTTTTACCATACCAGCTATTCTACTCATTATTTCAAAAAAGTACCCCTGTTCATGGGTGAGCTGAGCTGCTGCAATGTAAGATTGTTATTCATCATACTGGAAAATATGCCTTTTTTTTTTTTTTTCCATTGCTTTGAAATTGTGTAAAACAGACATAGGGGAAAAAAAAACAAACCAGCTTGCCAGGCTCTTAAGTGAAATGATTGCATTGAAGAGCGGAGTTGGAGAGGAGCCAGCACAGAACCCCTGATCAGGCAAGAAGGGAAGGGATAGCGTGGCCACAGCGAGGATGTGAGGCTGGAGAAAAGCTCTGAGGGGAAGAGCTAATTGAGGAGGGGATTGAAACAAGAAATGTTCAATAAAACGATGTTGGTTAGTCAGTCATGAAGAAAAGTTGAGTGTGTCAGGTGGGATTTGGCAGAGAGGGGTGTTAGGGATGCCTCTGTGGAGCATGTGGGAGACCCTGCTGGGGATGCTGCCTGCACTGCTAACCACAGCACTGAGAAATGTAGGCTGAATGTAAAAGAAAGTGTATTTTATTTGAAGAGAAAGATTTCTCAAACTTCGTGGTCCAAAGGTGTCAGTTGGTGAGGTCCCTTCCAGCCACGGACCCCTGGGTTCCTGTTGGGAATTTGCCGTGGGGGAGTGGGAGCTTTGTCATATTTTAGCTGTAAACTCGGAGTGTGTGTGTGTGTGCTGGAGCTCTGGATTGTCCTGTTGGACCTGGTGGAGCTCCTCTGTGTGTGCTGCAGAGCCAGCCCCTGGTCCTGCAGCAGTACCAGGGATGAAGTGCCCGTGTCATCCTGTGCCAGCGAGGGGACAGCTCCCGACAGCCACTTGCTCCAGCAGATGGCCCCTCCAGACAGGCTTCAGATCACAGTTCCTGCCAAAGCCTGGGACCTGCACGTGCTTCCAGGATGGATGGTGAGCTTCTAAGTGCTCAGTTCTGATAGAAGTAAAACTGCAGCAGGATGCCCTGCTTGATTGTTGTGTGGGCAGCACAGTGAGCTTCTCGTTGGAAGGTGCCTTCCGAGCCTGACTTTGCACTCTACAGCTGCCACTGGAGATTCCAGAACCACAGAATGGTTTGGGTTGGAAGGGACCTTAAAGGGCATCGAGTTCCATCCCTGCCATGGGCAAGGACACCTTCCACCATCCCAGGGTGCTCCAAGCCCCATCCAACCTGGTCTTAAACACTGTCAGGGATGAGGCATCCCCAGCTGGCGTGGAAAAGGCCATGTGGCAAATGGGATCCTGCTAAAAATGCCTTTTCTGGAGACTGAGGGGGTGGTGGGACACAGCTGTGCCTGCGAGAGGGGACAGCAGTGAGGAGTGGGGGGCACCTGCACTCCCACCGGAGCAGCCGCTGCTGGATGGAGCATCTCCCAGGGCTGGCAGCCAGCATGGAAGAAAGTAAATACAGAAAAGCCATCCCCATTTCAAGTTGGGGTATTTTGACTTGGTTAAAATATTTGTCTAAGAAATCTAATGGGGAAATGTAAAAATGTACGTTTATGAAAGTTCCAAAGAACAGGAAGGAAAGACAAAAGGCCTGGGAGAAAATACCACAGTGTTTTCATTCTTTTAATGATTATCTGGTGGGTTTTTTAAGTGCTTGGGGATGAAGGACTTACTGTATTGGTCTGACTACAAAGTACTCACAGAGCCCAAGTGCAACTGTTCCGGGCAGGGCTCATCTTCTGACATCCCGGATTCTTGAGCTCTGTGACTGTAATACCAGCTATTCCCCATCCTATTTATTGCATCCAGCTTTTTAAGTAATGGGCCAAGTAATGATGGCAGATGCTATAATCATTTTTTTGTTAATGATTTAGAGCTCTATTTGCACAATAATTAGTTCTGCACAGCTCCATGGCACAATACAAGAGGAATGCTCTCCTGACTTTTTACTCCACAAGTTAAATGAGACTACTGGAGGGTGCAAGGCAGTCCAAGGGCGAGCCTGGGAGCTTCAGCCCCAGGATTATTTTAGCCTGATGGGTGTCAGGTGAGTTTAAATGTTGTCTGTGGGCTGTACTGGATGCTTGGAAGAGCCCACTTCGTTCCTGATGGCAGCACAGCTGGGTTTGTAGCTGCTTACAGCAGCAAATGCAGACAGTGCCTGACAATCCCTAACATCTGACCCATCCTTACCGAGGGGCAGATGGATCCTGAGAGCTCTAAAAACCACTTGAAAGAATCAGCTCTTGGTGTAGAAAAAAAAAAAAAGATGTTGTCTGTGTCTTTCCAGGATGACCAAAGTGGTGGTTAGGTGGTTGGGTTCTGTCGCTGCTGTCAGACCTGGTCACTCCAGGCAGGACTGGTGTGGTTCCTTGCTCAGTTTTCCCTTTTGTCTGTTTGGATTTTCAGCTGATGAGCAGAAAGGTCTTGATTCACGCTTGGCACAACACGGCTCTGATCTCAGCAGCAGATGCCAGATGCTGCCAGAATACAAAGAAATAATGAAAGTAACCCGAAATGTGAGTCAGCTGTAGGTGTGATGGGGGTGCCTCCTCTGCTTTGTCTTTCTCTGGTGTTTTTTGCTCCATCCCCTCTGCCTTCAGCTTTAGTCTCAGCTCCTCGTTTCTCCTCCTGTATTCTTCCTCCAGCTTCATTCCCTTTTGTCTCTCTTTTCTGCCTTTTGCCTCTCTTTTCTTCCTTTTGCCTCTCTCTCTTTTCTGCCTTTTGCCATCCTCTCACTGCCCACTCCTGTGCCATGACTGCATGGTGGGGGAGTGATGTTCCCCACAATGATAATGAAAAACCGATTTCCATTCCACTTCAGTTCCCTGGCACCCCCAGTACCATTTTTAGCGCCATCTCAGCAGCAGACATTTCATTTATGGAAATTCAGAGTGTTTGTTCTTTCTCTAAACATGACCCCGAGTAGTGGTGTCATTGCAGAAGTGCTAACTGCAGCCAGTACCTCTTGGAAAAGCACTGAATCACTTTACTTCTTCATTGTGAATCACTAATTTTATTTTCTCCTAATGCTGCGTGGAATTTCTCTGGTTCTGGAGGTCACTGGAGCCTTGTAGCTGCAGCCAAAAGTGTTTTAAGTGGTCATTGTGCAGTGTAGCAATGCCATCAATCTCCCGTGCTATTATTTTATCTAGAAAGTTGGATTTGATGTCCATTTTCATATTTAAAGCAAAATTACTGGCAGGCTGCCATATCGTGTGAGGCACAGAGAGTGGGAACTTGTTCATAAAGGTTTATTGTGAGTGTGACTATTACCTACTGGTTTGGGATATTTTTCAACAAATCAAGACCTGCTGGGAGCCAGGTGGGTTCTGAACAGGGTCTTTTCTTCTGAACTGGTCTTATTTTATTCTTTGGTTCCCAAGCCTGTCTGTAGTCTAGCTCTGATAACGATTAGATCTTTTTAATTGAAGTCTCATCAGCATCAAATGCTGGCTTGCTCAGAAATACCTTATCTTTTGGCTTATATATGGGTATAAAAAAAAAAAAAAGAAAAAAACTCAGAAAATAATAGTGGAATGTAAGTCTGGGGCATATTGAATTAATTTCCTGTTCCACTTCTGCATCAGCTAACCAGACAAATAACCAATTTGTTAAGGGCTCTGCTACTTCCTTCAGTCACTTGCTCACAATACACTTTTTACATTTTATTTCCTGGTTTTTCCATTTCAATTCCTTACATCCCCTGCAGGTCTCTCTGTTTTGGTGCCAATAGCAACATGCCCAGTGCAGGAGGGCAGGGTGTGATCCTCCACCTCCCAGCAGCCCCATCCACCCTCTGCCACATGGGTTTTCTGGTGGGACTCCAGGGACACCGAGCTCTTTGATGCCCATCCCTTTGGGAATCCAAGTTAAGGATCTCCCTGGAGCTGTGTCTTCTTTGCCTCGTTGGTGGCAGCAGGAATTGCAGCTGTTTTAAGGGAATTCCCAGTTTATTGAGCAGTTTCTGAGAGCACTGAGATGGGAATATCACCATGGCATGGCAGAGGGAAGGAGGGAGATACCATGGAATCCCAGAATGGTGTGGGTTGGAAGGGACTTTAAATCCCATCCAGTGTCACCCCTGCCATGGGCAGGGACACCTTCCACTGTCCCAGGTTGCTCCAAGCCCCATCCAGCCTGGCCTTGGGCACTGCCAGGGATCCAGGGGCAGCCACAGCTTCTCTGGGCACCCTGTGCCAGGGCCTGCCCACCCTCTGTGTAAAGAACTCCTTCCCACCATCACGTGCCAGGGTCTGTACTGGGAGCAGGATTCAGCAATCCTAACACAGGGATTTCATTATTTTCCTCTCCTGGTGCATGATGGACTCCTTTGGAGGCTGGTACAGTGCTGGCTAACAAAGTATGGTGTGGCTTTTTTTCTCTGTTCAGTGCATTTTGTGGGCTTATATTTGTGTTTAGGAAATTGATTCTGGACACTCCGCCAGGGATGTCATTCCAGAGAAATGGAGGCAACAAGGAATAAAAACCAAACAGCACTCTGGGTTTCTGGGTAAACTGCCTTAACTGCCAAATGGTTCCTTGCAGAGACACAATCCTATAGGAAAATCTGTAAGAAAAATAAAGATGTGTAACCTGAGAAGTCTGGAGCAGAAGTTGCAGAGGGCTCCAGTGTTCTCTGATGGAGAGGGGAGGAGGTACAGCCAGTCAGCTGCACTGTTGGGGAGCATAATAAATATTTTATTACCACAGACTATCATTTGGTTCCTGAACAGCATGGGACAGACTGCTCTTGGATGGTGTCCCCACATTTGTGACTCTGTGAATATCCATGGTTGATGATGGAATTTGGGTCACACACTGCGAAGTCTGCACATAAAATATTCAAGAGCCACACAAGAAAACTCTCCAGGCTGGCACTGCACTGGTGCATGTTAGGGCAGTAGTTGTTATGATCTAATAGTATTTTGAGGTTGACCATAAAAATACTTCGGCCTAAGGCTGGGATTTGGTAAATAAGGTGAACTGGACCATTTCAGTGCTGATACAGTTTTGATATATATTTTGAAACATGCTACAGCCTTGGCTGTCCAAAGAGGGGTGGATAGAAAATGCTGATTTATAGGGTGAGCTCAATAGGGGCAGTGGGTTAAAAAATCCTTGTGTGGGGGGAAATAACTTGGGCAACTTTTTACTATTTGAGTTTCTTTTTTGCATCAAAGCCAGAAAGTCAGTGGGAAACTGGGGAGGGAATAAGCGTGAAAAGCAGCAGCAGCAATCTCCTCATTTTGTGGTAATTGTGAGCTTTCAGACCAGCTACCACAGTAACTTTTACTTTCTGGTTTTCCTGCTGTCATACAGTAATAATTTTAAATTTGTCATGCTGGAGGGAGATGCCAATATCAAACTGAAAATGAAGTAAATGGTTTTGATTGGAATTGAAAAGGAAGTGTTTCCTGCTTTAAGCTAAGTTTTAATTTAACCTAATTACACAATAATGCAATTGGTGTTTAGTTAATCATGGAAGGTGAAAATTCAGCAGCAAGGCACGAGGCACATCCTCACCCAGCACATGGTGTGAGCTCTGTGGGTTGGCAAGGAAATACGGAATTCCTGGCTTTACGGGTTTACATCTGAGTGACTCTCCATGTCCCTTCGTGTGCTTTTCCCTCTGGGACTTTTCCAGAGCTGTGTTTAATACAGAACTGCTAGGACACCCATGAGTTATGGGATAATAATTCCTTGTCAGATACTGGGAGAGTGAAGCTTATTTTACAAGAATGCCCTTTGATGGAAGTAGGGCCCCTAATTCAAACTCGAGTGCGTTCTAAGAGACATCTACATGCACACAATAAAATCCAGGGAGAACAATTTACACAGAAAAGCCAGGAAACAGCTGGGCTTACAGACAGCTCAGATTTTAGGGGTGGTTTTCTGGGGGAACAAGGGAAGAGTCAAGCAAAAGAATTTAAATCCAGGCCATTTTGGAGAATTTCTTATAATATTGCATATGTTGGAATAATTTTTAAAAACACAGCTGTGTGCTGGCTGCCTAAACCAGGTGGTTTTACCTTACATTAATATTTAGATTGTTGTTCTTTGTAATTATCAGCCAACAGTAGTGGTAACAGACACTTACTTGTCTGGCTCATATATGTCTGTATTTGCTCTTACTTTAAATTCTTTCCCATAGATACAATTCAGCACAATCAATGCCAACAAAATTATTTTGAAAGCAGATTAGATTAAATATCTCATCCCTTACTGAGCTCCCCATTGGCATGTGAGACGATCCTTAGAG
Organism: Melanocharis versteri; assembly: GCA_013397845.1. NCBI lineage: Eukaryota > Metazoa > Chordata > Aves > Passeriformes > Melanocharitidae > Melanocharis > Melanocharis versteri. The sequence continues at coordinate 696,459 of VZTG01001442.1, forward strand.
AATTGAGATTTGTTTCAGGGACAGAAACGCTCACATGAGATTGCACAGCCTCTTGCTGGCCATTTTTTATTTAAATATTTGACAGAAGTGCCTGGCCAGGCTAAATTCAGTGGGTTTTGTACTTGGGGAGGTTGATGACTAACACCAAAGAGGGGAAAAAAGTGTCTGGGAAGTATAAGCTTGTAAGTGGTTTTATTCCAGGTTGTCTTGCTGGTGACTTGGGGCTTTCCTAGAAAGATGTCACAGGGTCTTAGAATCACAGGTTGGTTTGGTTTGGAAGGGACCTTAAAGCCCATCTAGTTCCAACCCCCTGCCACGAGCAGGAAACCAGGCTGGACCAGGCTGCAGGTCAGGGGAGTGCCGGGATGGAGCAGCTGTGTGTGAGCTGGACCATTCCCAAACCCTGCTGGGTTCTGCACTGGGAGTATCTCAGATTTGGGGTTGATTTTATGTGGAAGTGTGATTTGGTGCTGGTTTAAGCCAAGCCCTTGCCCTTACAGAGCCAGGAGGATGTTTTGAGCTGGGAGATGAAAGGATGGTGTGGGCAGCTGTGGATTAGAGTGATGGGATTTGCACCCTGTGCTGCTCCCCAAAACTGCAGTGCGGGGAAGGCAGGACAGCCTCATCCCCTCGTTCTTCCCCATCTCCTGGACACCTTGAAGCATCAACCCCATCATCCAGAGGCCTGCCCACAGGCACCCCTGCTGATGACACTGTGGTGGCACTAATGGGTTCGCTGATAGCACTTGGAAATGAGCCTTTCTTCCCTGGATTTTGGTGGAACTGGCTGGTGTCCATCCCATGCCCTTCTCTGCAGGGGTGGAGCCAGATCTGGTCATGCACAGCAGGTGTCTGTGGGATTTGGCCCTGAAAGTCTTGGAGGCAGGATCCTACCTGGCCTTTACATTGTGTTAAAGCAGGTTGGTGCAGATTTGTGCCTAATAAATGGGAAGTCTCAGCCTCCCCCTGCTCTGCCTGTGACCAATCCACGGTTTTTACAATCAAGAATAAGTCCCAAAACTGGAAAACTGCCCACCAGACCACTCTGATCCCAGATGGTTTAGGATGATAATTTTGTATACATTGACGAGGGTGATTTGGTATCTTTGCCACTTCACGTACCTATTGTAGCAAATCATTTCATGGAAAACGAGCGATGCTGTGAGTCTGGAAATAAAGTTTGGGAGCTCCCTATTGTTACTGCATTTGCTAGGTTTATTTAAACCAGGAGTCACTCTTCTTAGCGATTCATTTCCCCAGCCCAGCAAAAAAGGGAAGGGGGACGACATAGTCAACAGTGATTTATTTCTTCAATGCATTTTAAATGAGTAGACCCCCAAGAACGAAGCAGTGGTGCCTAATTCCATTGCCCTGGCCCCAGAACTTGGGGTGTTCCCTCTGCAGGCAGGTTATTGAACACCTGGTGAGCATAAGTGAGTGCCCTGCTGGGCGTGGAAGCTGGCACTGGCTCTGGGCTTCACATCTATTTTCTAGCAGCAATTTCTCAGTTTCTGAGATGTTTTTGCCTGGACTTTGCACCAGGGGTTCCTGCAGCTCTGCTGCCTCTCCTGTGTCCTTGCCCTCCCTCTCCTGTACGCTGCATGCACTTCCTTCAGAGGAGAGGCTGTGTGGAGAGGCAGGAGCTCCTTTCCAGATTGCAGTCTTCTAAAAAAGCAAGCCAAATCGTTTTGAATATTACATTTGCCCACAAGGACCTCCTGCTAATTTCTGTGTTTTTCACAATTGCGTTTTCCTGTTTTTGTTTAGTTTTTTTTCATCTTTATCACTTCCCTGCTGCTGACTAAAGGATCTACACAACAGGGGAAAGTGTGACTAACTCACTGCCTGCACAGGGGAAAGAGTGAGGCTGCTTCTACACATGCTGGTGATAAATGCACAGAGTAAACAGAATGGAGAAGTGGAGAAAAACAGCTTTTTTTCTTTTTCTACAATCTCTTTTTTTTTTTTTAATAGCAGTGTTAGTCATTCCTTCCAGCAAGTACAGGTTAAAACAGTTTCCATCATGAGATTTCTTGCAGGAGAAGCAGTATCAGCTGAAAATTCATGCTTCCTTCTGAAACTGCTTTTAATGTCTCTTGTTGTAAGAAAGTCCAAAAAATGTTTTTCCTCTTATTTTCCATGTCTCCTTTGGTTTGACAGCAAGTCATAGAGATGCAGTTTTTCTCTTTCTCCCATGTCCTGCGTCAGGTTGGCAGCTATTTCCTATCTCAGCTGGGAGGGAAAGCATTTAATCAATGGGTAAACGGCAGGGGGATTCACCCAGGAATAGGTTTGAAATGGGTTTTAACTTTGGTTGAAACGGAGCAGATTCCAGGTGACGTGGTCTCTTTTATGAAGGGATATCGTGCCCTTCTTTTAAAGCCTGCTGAAATCAGTGGAAAGATGCCACGGGCTACAAAGGGCTCTGGAGCAGGTCCAGTCTCCTTTTGTGGTGTAGAAGTGATTCTTCAACAATTTAAGAGCTTGGAGGGGCTGAATCAGAAGCCAGCAAGTGTCCTGCTCATGTATTAGGTCAGGAAACACAGGTCTGAGCTCAGCCCCCACTGATTCAGGTGCTAATGAACAGCCCTGTTTTCCCTTCATGAAGTGTTACAGCAGACCTGCTTTCCTATTTTTCCTCCAAGTATCCCAGCACGGCTTTGGAAAAGGAAGGGAAATCTAATTTGTGTGTAAATACAGTGTTGTGGTGTTTGTTTAATGCCTTTGTTTGCTTTGAAAGTTCGTCCTGTTACTAATGAATTTACAAAACCTACATTATCCATAAAACTGTCGCTGGTGCAGAATCCTGTAATAACTCAGATAACGTATTTAAACCACGAGTGAGTTTGCTCTATCCTTGAGTTGATAAATTGTGTAGCTTCATTTGGTAGGAATCAGCAATTTTATGTGGCAATTAATTTTAACGGCAATAGGGAGCCAAAGGACTAAATTTTTATCCTTGGTTTTCTGCACATGCAGGGGAATATCCTCGTGTTTACTGTTCAGGCTGCTGCCCTGGGAAGCAGTGTGTGTGTGCAGGGAATGGCACTTTACAGGCAGTATGGCCACGCTGCTCCAGCTCACTGTCCAACCCTCCAGATAACCCATCTTGGGGATTTCTCATCGCTTAAAATATGTCAGAAAGAGGGCAGATGGCCAAAAAATGCCTCCCCAGGATCTGTGTTGCTCTACCCCCTCTCTGCTGTGTGAACTTGCTGGCTGCCTTTTTTATTGTGTAAGTCACCACCATCAGGGCTGATGCCAAAATCATGAACTTGGAGTCAGAGAGGAAGAGATCAAGTTTTTTCTGAAGTGATTCCCATTGTTTGTTTTCCCCTTGCTGGTCTCTGATATCCAGCCTGGAAACATCCCGTTTGTACAGTTGGCTGCAGAACTGTAATTGTGTAGGATCTGATCTGGGAACCAGGAAAGCCTTAATTCCAATCTCAGCTCCTGCCACCAGGGTTACATAGTGGAGCAAGCCATTTGACTTGACAATTTATGTCTGTGACACCGACTGCATCCTCAGCAGTGTGCAGAAAGCACCGGAGTTCCCCTAAAGCTAAAATTTGTCTTGGAGCAATAAAAAATGCCAAGGGAGGTAATTTGAAAGGGGTTTATTTATGATGCTCTTAAGTAACATCCACATTTTGGGGTTTTGCTGTTTGTGAAACGGGCTGGAGAGATTTGGGGGCATTTCTGGGAAAAAGCTGGCAGACATCACTGAACTCACGGGGTAAAAAAGGGTTTTATCATAGAACCAAAGCATCCTGAGCCTTGTGTTTCAGGTGTTGGTCTCCCATCCATGGCCATGGAGCCATTGGTGTTTCCGTGGGTGCCACTGGTTTGTCTGTGGGCTCTTGTGGGTTTCCAACATCATTCGTGTTACAACAGTTCCCAGAGTGGAGTGATGGCTCCAGAATGAGGTTCGGGGAAGTTATGAACAAGGTCGTGAGCCTGATGGAAATTTCATTTTGTTCCATATTTATTCTGCTGTTTGGGGTTGCGCGGAGCTACTGGTCTGTAAAATGAGGTCGGAGCCAGGAAAGAAAGTTTGGGAGCTGCTGCTTTAGAGTTTGGGTTGAAATTAATTATTTGTGTACCTTAGAGGGTTGCATTGGTTTTTAAACAAGGCAGCTGGGTTAGCAAGCAGTGGGAATTCATTGTGAAACACTTCGTGTGATGCCAGCACTTGAACCCTGCACTCCCTTGGTGCGCCACCAACCAGAAATTTCAAATTGGCTGCCCAAAGTTGGCTGTGTAGTCACCCAGATATTTCATCACATTATTTCAGAAATCCCAGTGGCTCCAGATGCTCCAGAGCCGTGGAGGAGTTCGTTGTAGTCACAGTTGGAAAAGTTGGTCTGGTGTAGCTCGTGTTATACCCCCTCAGGTTTAGAAAGGAGAGAGGTGGATACAGAAAGGAAAGCCAGACTAATACTGGTTTGAGAAGGAAAAGTCTAGCCAGTGGGGAATTGGATGTGAAAAATGCAATACCAAAGGTGTCAGCTTAGTGTCTTCAAAGCAAAATATTCTCTTATTTTTTTCTAAGATGAAAACACCTGTGAGGTAATAATCTTTAAAAAGCTGAGTCCTCCTCAAGCACCAACTCAAAATGCCGATAATTTGTGGAAAGGAAAATCTTTATTTTCATGCACAAAACCTGTGGGCTGTCTGGAAAGCAAAAAGCTGATAAAACAGCAGAGCCAGGTGCTTGAAAGTGCTTTTCAAGGGGATTTCTCTGTGCAGGTGCTTGCATATACTTTCCAAGAGGGATTTCTCTGTTGGGCCCCTTTCCTGATAGCCATCACCCATTGCCTCTTCCTTCTGCCATGAGCTCTCTGATGTCCCCATCACCCTCCTGCTCTCCTGGTTCAGTGTTGCAGGATTATTTTCAAGGTGAATGTTTATATGCAGGCCATGTTCATGAGGAATGAGTCATCTGTGTAGTTTTTGAGTCGTGCAGTGCTGACTCTGGACATATATTTGTTTTTCTATTTGTTGCTCCCTTCTGAAAAAATCCCAAACAAATATTTGAAAGGTGTTCTGCTTAGGCTGGAATTGCTAGTTCATTTTCAAATTGCTGTGCTTTGAGGATGTTTGGTGGAGGGAGGAAGAGCAGCCCTCCCTCACCATCCCTGCCCCAGGGATGCCACGTGGGAAGCTGCCGGTTGCTCCTGCTCCTCCAGCTGCAGACTCAGCATTTGAAGGAGAAATTTCTCTTCACCTCCTTTTTATGGTTTGACTCGTGACTTTATTGTTGCATGTTCTGAGTTCTGAGGAGGAAAATAAATAGCAGGAAAGGAAAGGAGAGTAGGGTTTCCGTGTGCTTCCTGCATCTTGGGGAGCCGTGCTTCGTGTTAGCTGCTGATAAGGAGGTTTTAAACCCATAGGTTTTAAAACCTGGCACATGGTTAAGCACCAGGGAAAATAGACGCATTTTTTGTCTCTAAAATAGCCATTCCCTGGCACTTGGAACACCTCTGCTCTGGAGGCCAGCTGAAAGAGCTGGTGTTGTTCAGCTTGGAGAGGAGAAGGCTCTGAGGAGACCTTGGAGTCCCTTCCAGTATCTAAAGGCGCTCCAAGAGAGCTGGGGAGGGGCTTTGGACAAGGGCCTGGAGGGACAGGACAAGGGGGAATGGCTTCAAACTGACAGAGGGCAGGATAAGATTAGGTATTAGTGAGAAATTCTTCCCAGTGAGAGTGATGAGGCACTTGAAGCCCAGAGAAGCTGTGGCTGCCCCTGGATCCCTGGAAGTGTCTGAGGCCACATTGGACAGGGCTTGGAGCAACCTGATCTGGTGGAAGGTGTCCCTGCCCGTGACAGGGAGTGGCAGTGAGAGGAGCTTTGAGGTCCCTTCCAGCTCAAGCTGTTCTGTGGTTAGGCTGTGGCCCTGTGTGTATGTGCAATGCTGCTGGTCAAGGTTAGAATAAAACCACTTCATCCATCTCTCGCTTCGGTCGATAAAACATGTTTGGATTAGGAAAGCCTTATGTCCATCCTGTGCTCTGTCAGATGCACCCTCCTGGTCCTCAGGAAGGGCAGTGTTCATGGCTCAGTCCCCACTCAGCTTTGAAATGCTGAAGGTTCCATATTGCTCCCTCCTGCACTCTCCTCTTCATCCCCCAGATTCAGCCTCCTCTTGAGAGCTTTGCATCTTTAGGGAACTGACGAAACCCATCTCCTGGGTTCCTTTGGTGGCACCATGACTGTGGGTGCAGATGTTTATGTTCAGGAGTCCCAGAGCTCCTCCCTGCTTGCAGTAGGTCCACTTTCACGTTGGTATTGTACAAACCCCAGCCTGTGTGACCGTTTTCCCTGCTGGCACTTCAGACGGTGCCTACGAGTGTTGGCAGCCGCGGCTCCGGCGCTGCTGTGGGCTGCCCCAGAGCAGTGATTGTGTTTGCCTGCTCCCTAGCAACTTGGTGTGCTGGTTCAATTACAAAGGGCTCGGAAAAACGCGCTCCATCTGGTTTTCCAACCCCAGATGCGACCACCCCAAAGAGTGATCTAATTCTTCTCTATATAGACTTGAAAACTTCTCACCAGTTGGTGGTGCGGGAAATCAAATGAGAGTCCTTAGGAGCAATAAGATCCACATGCTGGCCTAATTGCACATGGAGCTACACTGCTGCTCCTGCTCCAGTGTGTTTGCAATGCTGCTCTCAAAGGCGTATTGTTAGGCGAGGAGAAAACCCACAAATCTTAATTCGAGAAATAATTTAATGTGGGCCAATAATTAGCTATTCACGATCGGGGCCCCTTCACGTCTGGTGTGGTGTGTGAGGAGAAGGCAGACAGGGCTCGCGAGCAGCCTTGTTCTGTAGGCCAGGGGATGTGGAAAGGGACAGTCTCTCATCCTGCTTTTCAGTACAGTCCTTCTAGTCTACGTGAGATCATCTGAGAGTGTTATTCTTGTTTTAATGTGGTTTGGGGTTTTTTTTATATTAAGACCAAGAAAATGGTACTGCTTTCCACCTCTGCAGACTGAATCAGGATAAGGGGAATGGTATTAAACTAAAAAAGGGGAGATGTAGATTAGATGTATAGAAGGAATTCTTCCCTGTGAGGGTGGGGAGGCCCTGTCACAGGGTGCCCAGAGAAGCTGTGGCTGCCCCTGGATCCCTGGCAGTGTCCAAAGCCAGGCTGGACAGGGCTTGGAGCAGCCTGGGACAGTGGAAGGTGGGGAACGGTGGAGCTGCATCGTCTCAAAGGCCCCTTTCAAAACAAACACCTCTATGACTTTGTGATTGTGGGGAAAGAGAGGCAGAACCCAAACTGGAGGGTTACTGGGGAATGGGAGAGTATCACACAACCTTGACGGGATTCTGAAGCATAAAATTTCCTCCCTCCTCTGTTCTGCAGAAGGTGCCATCCTGTAATTCCTTGTTTAGGAATTTTCGTTGACTTAGGGCTTGGGATCAGACCCTTATCATTTTAAGCTCGTCCTGAGGTGCCAGCAGCTCGTCCTGCCTGGCCAGCGCTGCGCTCTTCTACGCGTCAAGAGCCAGCGAGGGCAAGCCTGAAACCAGCTTCCTACGCACTTAAAACTCCAGCCTGAGTTCCACCGAGGGGGTGCCAGCCTTAGACACCCGCTGTGCCTCTTGGAGCGAGGCGCGGTTCGCGGCGGGGGTGTTTTCCGTCGGGGTTTCCTGTGGGAGCCCCGTGCCGCGCACAGGAAGCGTGGCCAGGCCCGCGGCCATCGGCCTCCCGCGCGGGCAGGGCGAGCGCTGCCAGCCCCGGCCCGAGGGCACCACGGCCCCGGGCAGCCACGGAGGTGAGCCCGGCCGTCCGCAGGAAAAATAAAAGGCTGCAGAAAGGCACGACCCCTCAGGACCCGTGTTTTGTCAACAGATCAAGCGGGCGCTATTTTAGGCCGCTATGTACCTCACGCTTCCTGTTTTTCAGAAGAAACTTCTTGTTTTTTCGCTTTTATGTTGACGGATTTATTTTAACGGCTTGTTCCTGAGCCGGTGTGAAGGACTTTTCCCTCCCACGAGGAGGGAGGGAGGCTCCCTGGGGTCTGCCAGGGGGAAGGACACCCTCATCCCCCTCCCAGGGGCTGCTTGGAGGGTTCCTGGGTGCACCGAGGGCATTTGAAGGTGGGCAGCCACGGGGTGGCTGTTGAGGGGACGGTGCTGAGCTGAGCCATGTGTGGTTCTCTTTCGAGGAGCGGTGGCCTAACCAGTAAGGACAAAGTAAATAGTGTTCATTTCCTGCCGACCTTTTAACACCAACAGATGTTTTCTCTTACAAGTACCATAGGCCACTTCAGTCCCTGACCTCATCAAGTGGGCTGCTGCCGTTTTCATGCTTGGCAGTCTATAAAACTCCTTATTTAACCTGTTTTGCTGAGACCTGCCTGCAGAAGTGGATCTCCTGCCTTGGGCGGGACCTGTGTGCATTTAGTGTTTCTGACTTTCTTTTCTGTGGATGGACCGACCACTTCCTCCTGATTTTTGTCCTCTGTGGAGGATGGCAGATGTTTCCTGTGATGGGCTCTATCAGGCAGCTGGGGGAAGTGAGTTTCCCTTTATAATATTTTCCCTAGCATTCCTCGCACAGGTTGGACGTGAAACCCCATGGCTGGAGCTGTAAGTCCATCACCCTTATCCCTGTTTGTGGTGGTTGAGTAGGATGAATGAGATCTTAGAATCACCTCCAAGCTCAAAAAGTAAAAGAAGGGCAGTGCTGGAGCTGTGTCCTTCATCCGTGTGGAGCCATCCTGGGACCTGCTGGTGCCTCCTCCTCCCTCCCCCATGGGTCTTGGTCCTGCCCAAGGGAATCAAAATGATTTCAGCTCCATCCCAGTCTACTCTGCTTGGAGATCACGTTGGTGTTGCTTTTTTGCCATGGTGTCTTCGTCCCTCCCACATCACCTGTGGATGGTGCTGGGTGGGGATCTCTGCAGGAATTGAAGCCGTTTGGAATGCAAATGAGGTGGGAAGAGCAGTTAAGCTCTCATTCCCAACATGGGCCAAGGAACACGCGAGTCTGGCCATGAGTTGTGTGTCCAGGAACATCAGAGATGCCTAATTCATCCAGGAGACACTTAAAGGTAATTTCTCTGGTGGATTTCCTGGCCAGAGCCTGTATTCTTCTGCCAGTCCTGCCTGGACACTATGGGAGCAAGCTCTGCAGTGAGGTAATGGAGCAGGGAAACGTGGAGGCTGACCAGTGCCTGTGCCATCCATTCTTTGAAGACCTTTCCCTGTTGGTGAAGAGCCTTTTTCTGAAGTTGACATGGCAGTAGTGTTTTGTTGGATGTTGTTGAGCAGGATGAGAAGTCTCTGTGTCTGGGATGAAAAAAGCTCCACGTGGTGCTTGGGGGCCAGTTTATTTGCTGTGCTATGTGGTGCAAAGCTTGTCCTGGGTTAGTGACATCCAGTTCAGAGAGAAAATCCCAGAATCCTGCATTGGTTTGGGAGGGAACTTAAAGCCCATCCAGTCCCTGCCATGGGCGGGGACCCCTTCCACTATCCCAGGGTGCTCCAAGCCCCGTCCAACCTGGCCTTGGACGCTGCCAGGGATGGGGCAGCCACAGCTTCTCTGGGCACCCTGTGCCAGGGCCTCCCCACCCTCACAGGGAACAATTTCTTCCTAATCCTTTCTTTACCTTTCAGGTGGGGGACATTGGAGATATGAATAATTAGCAGTATGATTTTCAGTTATTGAGTTATGCATCTGGAAAGGGATGTATGTTATTCCCAAGTTCACAGATTTACCTTTATAGACCCTTTTTTAATAGCATACTGAACATAAGTTGATAGATACTCCCAGGTTGTCACTTGTTGGGTTTTTTTGCCTTTCCTTAAAGAGATATTTTGTTTAGTATTTGTTCTCTCAGTACATTCCATTTATACTTGGTGAAAGATGTTCAGAAGTTTTATTTCACGAGTTGTGATTCTATCCAAGAGCAGCATTTCTGTGCAGGACAAGGGCAAACAAACTCTCTGTGAGTCAGGTTACCCTCCTTTTCCTGTTCAGTCAAGAAGAGAAGAATGCAAATTCTTAAAAATTCCTGACTACTACCCAAACATTACCATTTTTAGAGTTTCAAGTATAGAGAAAATGACTCACAGGCACTTTTAATAAAGGATTTCTCAAAATAGAGTGGAGTGTGATTCACATTAAAGAATGAAGACCCAAGAGAGGCAACAAAGAATCCTTTAACCTGATGCTCACTCATCCTCATGAGGACATTGAGAAAAGGATAGTTGGGATTCCCCTCATGGCACCTGGCATTGGGGGAGCAGCGTGCAGGGATCCTGCCCATCTTGTTTGTTGGGTTTTATTGGTCAGTCTAATTAGGCAATGCCTAATTGTTGAAGGCAACCCTGAAGATGACACCTTTGAGGCTGAGGTAGAAGCAAATCTGCAATTACAAGCACACCTGCCTTTTGTTGCCCAGCACTTGGACCTGAGCGTGTGTCCAGCACCACCACACTGGGCTATTCTGAATTTTGGGATCACCGTGGCAAGAGAGATGTCCCATCCACAGCAGTGTGCTGCCTGGAGGCACTTGGAGTGAGGAGCCAGAGCTGGCTCTACCTGAAAGCGAGGAGCACTCACAGAAAGGTTGTAACACAACCCTTGTGAGAAGAATTGTTTAACAAATAGCCAGATAATCTAGTTTGCCTTTTCCACGGTGTTTTAGTTTGCCCTGCACTGGCAGTCAGCCTTTCCCAGGTTTAACCTTGCAGAGATTTTATCTTGCCAGTCTGCAGAGGCGGCTGCTGGTTGTGGAAAGCATCCCTGACTTACCAAGTGGATTACTGGGCAAAATCGATTTTACTTGGTACATTCATATGCTGAAAAGCAACATAATAGCGTCTGCTTTGCTTCCACGGCAGTGAGGGGGAAGTGCCCCAACATGTGCTGGAGACCCTACACGAGTCAGAGAGGCAACTGAGTGTTCTGGACCATATCCATCACCAGTGTAATTCTGACGGCATCGTTTTGGCTGACTGAGCAGGACCTGCAGAAATGCCTTAGGTGTACGTGCTGATGTATATTTTGTGGCTGTCTCTGCTTAAGTGCTGAGCATTCCCCGTGAGCTATGAGAGCAAAGACCTTCCCCGTGCTCCTTGCAGCTTCTTCAGTTGATGTATGGTGTTTTCCCTCCTTTTTGTCAAAGTGTCCTCTGTCCCAGAGATAATGCAATTGCTATTCAGTGCCGTGCAAATACTCTTTTGTATTTGTATCTCTTTTCTATTTAATTATACTGTATAAATGTCCTCGGTAAATTTGATAAGTTGGGTGAAGGATATTGATTTTCCAGTCTCTCTTGTGCTCCTTGTAGTAGAAGCAGCCGTTCCCCAGGCCTGTTTCCTGAGGAGGTTTTGAAGGTTCAGTGTTTAAGTAGCTATGGATAACAAAGGAATTTCTTTCTCTACACTCACATTTGATCTGCTGATTGCAGGGTTTAAGGCCAGAGAGAAAACATTAGTGATGGGTGCTTTGTTTTTTAAAGCCTTAGACTCACATCATCTGCAAAAGCAGGTGGGAGGGGAAACCAAGAATAGAGCCACTGCCTTCATTCCTGTAAATAAAGCAACCAGCTTTGGGATGAAATGAGAGAGGGATGCTCCCAGGGTCAGATGAGGTCCTGGGGAGCAGTGGGAGGACCCTGGAAGTGTTCGAAGGCAGGTTGGATGGGGCTTGGAGCAAGCTGGTCTAGTGGAAGAGGGTTGGAACTAGACAGTGTTTAAGATCCCTTCCGACCCAAACTGTTCTGTGATTCCATGATTCTGTGACTTGCAGCTGGGCAGAGCCCCCCTCACCCCTCCATCACCCCGTGGCTGACGACAGGGCAGGAGGGGAAGGAGTGGGTGTGCAGGGAGAGGAGGGGAGGGAATTTGCAGGGTTAAAAGGGGAGGACCAACGCTCTATTTTTAACTGCAGTTTTGAATGTGAAGTGTCACCGATGTTAAAAAAAGCTCCTGGTAAATGGTGGGGAAGATGCAGGCGATAGTGCAAAGCCAGCTGCAGCTTTTTGAGCTGTTCGCTGATGTTTGTGAGGCGGCTGCAAACACTTGGTTCGTGGTGATGTCTTAATTTTCCTTTCCTCAGCTCCAGGTCTCTCTGCACAAGTGACTTTCTTTAAACAGCACTTAGCTCTCAGCCTCATAAGATTATTTTAGTTCTTTAAGAGGCAAAGAAGAGAGAAATAGAGATATTTGTGCACTTTCCTTTTGCGCTTGCTTTCGTCGCGTTCTCTTGGAACATAAAATGTTTTCTTTTTTTCTTTTTTTTTTTTTTTAATGCTGAAGATTGGACGCTGATTTTTTTTCTGGCTAATTTCCATGTAGTTGTCCGACAGGATTTTTAGCCTTGATCTATAATGCAGGCCCGTGGCTGTTCTTGCTAAAAGTTTGATCCCACCAGGGCTTTCATTATAAATCCTTATTTTCAGTAGCAAATTGCTTGCTGCAAATGTCACCTCTCAGAGGTTTGGGTGGGTAAGGGGGCACCGTCCCCGCATTGCTGGGCCCAGCACCTCTTGTCCATCCACCCCCAGCTTCCCCAGGATTTGGGAACGTGGGGATTCGGCGTGTTTGCTGCTGGCTGCACTGAGGCAGGAGGCTGGAGCCATTGCTGTCACGCCAGTGATCCGTGGGATAATGCATCCCCAAGTCGTGGCCGTTTCTGCCCATTGTGTCACCGATCCGCGCATTAAAGGGACCCCGAGTAGGTGTTGCTACAATAAACCCTAACAGCTCTGTAGGAGCCGTCACAGTTCATTGCATCAATAATCTGTGTATTAAGGCGTCTCGAGCAGGCCTGGGCACACAATGGACCGTTATGGCTCCAGATGAGCCTGTGTAAATTTAGGTCAGTAACCTGAGCGTTGTTAAATCCCAAATTTGCCCTGCTACAGAGAGCTGGCAAGGCTTGGAAGAAAGATGTGCAGATTATGCAAACCTGGTGGTTGCAGAGGATACTCTTGACTAAAGGTTGATGGTGGGAGAATTATTTCATCTTATTTATTGCTGTTGTCTAAACCTATCTCCGCTTGCTTGGCTCCCTCCTTCCCTCTCCTTTGGCTCGGTGTGAGCGATGCTGGAAGAGCAGCGAGGGAGAGGCAGGGATGGAGGGATGGGAGGAGCGGGGAGGAGGCAGCGTTCCGCAGTTCAGCCGTCCCGGGGCCGCCCTGCATCCCGACGAGCTCTTTCCCACGGGACTTCATGGAAGCGCTCACACATTTCCATCCTGCCTGTGCCTGTGCCTGACCCCGTGGAGCTCAGTATTGTCTGGGGCATGGGTTTTGCGGGCAGATCCCCGGGGGCTCCCCAGACCCTTGATTACTCCAAAAGCCAGCCTCCATCCTCATCGCCGACCCGTTCCGTGATCCAAGCCCTCCTTGGTGCTGGATGCCCCAACACCTGGCTGGGCTCTTCTCCTCTCTGCCGTTCTTTGCATCCTGCCCCTTCCTTCCTTTCTCATTTTCCTCAGACAAGGCCCTTTTGTGGGTAGGTGGAGGGAGAGGAATGCCTCCAGCGCCGGCCGGAGAGCCCGGTTCGCATTGTGGGTGTACGCCTGAATGGAGACGTAGCCTTGAACTCTTGAACTCTCTTTTTTTTTTTGTCGAGTAAAGCTGCTGTGTGCTGAAAACAAACAGGACTCACTCCGATGGAAAGAGATTGTATAGTGGGAACAGGTCTCAGGCCACGAGAAACGGGGTTTTTCCATGTTTCCATTCTGAGAGTTTCCATTTGAGATTTTGCCAGCAGTTGGGCAGCAGAAGATGAATTAGCTGAGCTGTTAAAGGTATTACACGTGTTTCCCCCTTCCGAGACTTGTTAGAACATATTTTCTTCAGTGATAGTAATAAGTGTTACAAACAAAACACGGTTTTCCCCTTTGAATATTCCTTTACACAGAGCATCATCTACATTAAAAAAAAAGTACGTTAAGCAACACGAATAGCTTCAGGCTATTTTATTTCATGTTGCTAAATAAGTCAATGCAGATGAGTGCTTTTTATGTAAGAGTGGCTTGTAAATATAAGCACTAGGATAAGGGCAAACTGTAACTCCAAAGATTTCCTGGAGACGGAAGAGTGTCACTGCTCCCTTTCACTGTTCCCAGTGCAGGCAGAGATCCCAGGACAGGCTGTGGGAGATTTGACAGAAGAAAAAGATTGGATTTGTGCCATGTTGGGGGAGCTCAGTGTGCTGGAGGAAAGCTGAGTCTCCTGGTTTGCTGGGCAGGAGGGGCTTCATCTTTGCTCTTCAGGTGAGCGAGGCCCTTCCCGAGTGAATGGTGGAATCTTCTGCCGGGTTCACAGTTCCTCCTCTGGCCCTCAACTGGGATTTGAAGAAGTGGGCTGGTGTGATCTTTTCCTGGCATATGTGGGTGTCCATGTAAGATTTAATTGTCTGATCCTGATTGTGGAAGAAGTAAGAAATTGGGAGTGAAGGGCAGGATCCCAGACTTGGAGACACTCCCGTGGCGTGTCCTGTGAGTCTGTAGGGCTGGGATGTGGGTGCCATCATGTCCTTGTCACGTAAACCCGATGCAGCAGCACTTGGTTACAGCTTGGGACACCGAGTATTCCATGGCTTTGCCTGTAAGGATGTCCTCATCCTTATTTTATTATTTCTTTTCATTAGGAGCGATACGGAGCCAAGGACTTGCAAGAGTCTCAAAGACAAGTGGTCCTGGTTGTAGGATTGGTCCTGCGCTGATCCCGGGGTGGTTTGGGTTTGCATTGCTGTGTTGCTGTTTTGAACTTTCTGTTGAGGAGGAATTCAGGAGTAACTTGTGAGTATTGCAGGAGTGTTTGCTACATGTTCAGATGTTCACATCCTGCGAGGCAGGAGCACCAGGTGCTGCTGTGGTGCCTGTGCCAGCCCCGGGATCAGGGAGGGAAGTGGGCTTGGGGGATCGACAGCTTGGAGTCATGAGGATGGGAGAAACGCAGGGATTCACAGGGGAACAGAGGCTGTGTGTGGCAGGAGGAGGGTACAGAGGTTGGGAGGATGTGGTGCTTGGCCCCGTGGAGATTTTGGTATGCAGCTCATACTCAGGAAGTTTGGCCACCCTGATTACAAACATACGTGTATTTGGAGATGTATAGCAAGATATCTGCCTATTTCCTAATTTGATTTGCATTTAGATGGGGAGAGGAAAACCACTGGAGCAGGGGAGTGGGTGGCTTTGTGTGGTTTCTGAGCCACCAGGAGCTGAAAGTGATTTACAGTTCACATTTAGCAGTGTTAGTAGTAACCAGAAGGAGACATCTGAAGGTAAGTGGCCATGTCCTGCCTCTTGGCACTGAGGAAGCTGGGTTTGCCTTTGTTCAGCTCCGGAGATGGATGAGCTCTCCCCTCTAGCTCCAGAGATGGGTAATGATGCCACGGCACAATTTGCAGTTGCTCTCAGTTAATCATTTTCAAAATTTAAAACATAAAGTGCTGTTTGTGAGAGTGGAAAGGATGAAGTTTGCGGTGTTATAGCTGGGGGGGCGAGAAGTGAACTGAACAAAACCAAACCTTGGAAGCAACAATAGCTGCCCACCAAAGGGTTTATTTAAGCAGGGCTTTTTTCATAGCTATTTCATCTTATTTTCCTCTTGTCCTTGCTCTTGCTTGCTCATCTATATGCAGCATATGGAAAGGTTGAAAAGTGGCAATTACTAAATGAGAGTCGACAGAAACTGTTCTCCAGCAGCTCCAGATGGGGTTAGTGATGCTGTTCCCAAGCTGCTGGCGCTTCACTCCGCAGTATAAAATGCCCTCTAATGGACAAGTAACTGCATAACTCATCCAACAAACCAGCAAATACTCATTTTTCTCAGGATTTCTAATCTGCTGTGCTGATTTTGGTGCGGGAGCAATTAATGGCTTGAGTAGAGAAGAGCTTTTGCTTATCCGGATGTGCAAACATTGAAGGTTCACCTTTCTCCAGCGCTGATCTTTGCGATTAGTGCAAATCAATAATTAGTAATTTAAGGAATTTTGGTAAAACGTGGTATGAGGTTTTATTTTCTACTATGGCAGGGACCCCTGGAGAATGTAAAATTATTTATGTATCGTTTCCTCTTGTTTTATTTGAAAAGTTAAGGGTAGTTTTCCAGCCATTTACATGCTTCAGCAAGATCAGTGTGCGTGTTATCAGCGTTAGATACTTAGAAAAACAAGATAAGGGAGGCTGAAGGAGGCCCATGATTAATTAGCAAATAGATTAGGCACTCTCAAAGCTAAGTGGATAATTGGGGTTCAGCTCCTGGTTATTGTTTTGCCCACCATCAGCCTCTGAAGGCTGTTGGTGCAGGGTAAGCAGAGCATCGACCTGGCACACTTCTGGTGCCAGAAAGAGACATGACAGTTATTTTCTTTAAAGCAATTTTCTTGCTGTCTGTTGGGGTTGTTTATTTGTATTTCAGCTTTAGGAATGAAAGGAGTGCCAGTTCTGGTATTTCCTAGTTTTACTTGAAAGCTCACAGAGGATCTGTGGAGGGCTGTTACTACCTGACAAGGGAGCATTGTCTGGATCTTCTTTTCTCAAAGTCAAGAGCAAATCACTAATGTTGAAAATTGAAATTGGTGAAAGAAGTTGAAAATAAAGGGGATGTCTCACTCCCCTCTTTTTTGTACCATGGCTATTGTGGCAACTTGAATATTGTCATTTCAGTTGGTCTTCATATTATCTGCCTGGCTGCTGAGAACCCAATCTCGAGAGCAATTTGTAGCCTGACACACGATTCTTACAGAAACTTTTCTAAAAATCCAGTTCCAAAAAAAAAACCTCTCTCATGCTTTACGCATCATTAAGATGGAGAGGAAGAAAAATGCTACAAACTCATATGTCTTTTTTCCCTTTGAAGGGCACCTGTATAAAATTGTGATTCTTCTTTTCCTGAGTCAACAAGTAGCTTTGATGGAGTAGAGCTCCTGAGGGATAATCACTGTGACTTTCAAGGTCTGTAAGGGATGCAGGATCAGGCTCTGTATGTCATCTTTGAAGACTCATTGTTTTGGCAGAGTCTGTATCTTGTTGCACAGTGTTTTAGGATGTGGTCTGCATCATTATGTAGCATGTTTAATTTAGCAGCAGATGTGCAGGCTCATATGCCATTATGGTACATTTTGTTCACTCATATAATAGCGAGTTCCTCAAAATTGTTACCACTTCTTCAGCACAAGACTCGTGCAGGGTGTTATTCACCTTTTCTGTGTGATGAGGAGTGGAAGAGCCCTTTGTGTGCCACCAGCAGGTGCTCACGTGGGAGTGCTGGCTCTCCACAAAGACATTTAACCTGCTGCCTCCCTGCTTTCCCTTCATCCACGAGTGCACCTTCCCCAGCAGGTGTCGGGGGAAGGCACCAGGCAGGCAGTTGAAGGGGAAGGTTCTGGTTGTTAGGTTTCTGGGCTGGGAAAGAAGCTGGACAAATAATTTTTCCTACCACCCCCAGCAGCATCCAGGCATTCCCACGGAGAAGCCTTAATGCAGAACATCACCGAACACTCCACAGCAGCAAAATCATGGTAATAACTGCTAAAAACATTAATCCTGATTAATAACAGCTTTGTAGCAAGAGTCCTGCCCTCACTGTTTTGAGGGTGATGAGGGTTTGGGGGGGGTGCAGACTGCTGGGAGAGTGTTGAGGTTTAATCCCAGCAGGCAGCTCAGTCCCATGCAGTCACTCACTCCCTCCCGAGGGATGGGAGAGAGAATCAGAGGGATAAGAGTGAGAAAACTCGTGGGTTGTGATAAAGACACTTTAATAGGGAAAAAAAAAGCCGTGCATGCCAGCAAACAAAACAGGGAATTCACTCCCCACTTCCCATGGGCAGGCAGGCAGGAGTTCAGTCATGCCCAGGAACACAGGGCTGCATCGTGCGTAGCAGTGGCTTGGGAAGACAAGCACCAACACTCCAAACATCCCGCTGTTTCTTCCTCTTCCCCAGCTCTACACGCTGAGCATGACACCACGTGGTGTGGGATATCCCTGGGTCAGCTGGGATCAGCTGTCCTGGCTGGGATCCTTCCCAGCTCCTTGTGTCCCCCCAGCCCCTTCACTGGTGGGGCAGTACAAGAAGCAGAGGCCTTGATTCTGTGTAAGCCCTGCTCAGCAATAACAGAAACATCCCAGGATTATGAACCCTGTTTCCAGCACAAAGCCAAACCACCACCCCACACCAGCTACCATGAAGAAAATAAACTCTACCCCAGCCAAACCCAAGATGTGATTCACAGCCAGGGTAGTTCTTCCAAAAAATGAGAAAAGCCTTTCCCCCCAACTCCCCAGCATCCTATTTCACATGCAATGGGTGAGCGTGTTTAATGGAGCAGGAGAAGTCAAACCCTGGCCACACAGAAACTGTGATTCCTCTTCCCAGATGGGTGGGTTTGTATCTCCCAGGCATTATTTAAAAAAAACCCTATTTTGGGTAATGAAATTCTATATTTGTTCTCACTGTCTGTATAAATGTTTAATCTACTTTTGGTTCCTGCTGGGCTATTTGGTTTAATGGTGTCTTAACACCGTGAGTTTCCCGTGCTGTTTCGTTGTGCTTTAAAACGCGATACCCGAAAAACCCATCCCCAGAAGGACCGTGCTGTCTGTCCCTTCCCTTCCCTTCCGTGTGCTTCCCTCCTCCCCTGCAGTCTGGGAGAGAGAGGCAGGTGATGGGGGCTGAGCAGGGCGTCGCAGTTAAGGCTGGATGGGAGGAGGGATGACAGAGTGTTCTCCAAGTGTTCCTCCTGCATTGTGCCGTCTCCTTTGTCCGCTCCCCTCCCCTGTCATTATCTCTGCGTGTCTCCCGCTTTCTTTTCCCTGCGTTGCCTTTCTCACGCCGAACTCTGGTTCCCAGCCCCTCCTGCCCTCCCCACGGCAGTGAAACGCCGAGCAGTGGGAATGGCCAGAGCTCAGGATAGCAAACACCCAGGGATGCTGACGCAGGGCTGGAACAGTTCGCAGCTCCGAGGGCTGTTCTGGCGTTCAAATCTCAGTTCAGGTGTGATCGAGCTTTGAAAAACTGGACCTTTACACAAAGGAGGATACAGGGAGAGCTGCCCGTGGCATCAGTGGATACTGACTTCCACAATTCTGCTTGGGCATCTTGCTCTGCTTCCAGCTGAGAGGACTGGCATCCTGCAGCAATCATGAGTACAAAACCTTCTCCAGAAGCCTCTCCTTTCCCCAGAGCCTAGGAAATACCTGGCAGTACCATCAAAACATTTGGACTGGGTTTGCTGAAGAAAGGGATTGTACATGTGAAAACCCAGTGTAGATGGGAGGAAAGAAGGATGGAAATTTTCCTTTGCTGTTTGGAAATGGGACCTTTTGCAGTTTGTGGAGCTGGTAGTCTTCTGTAGTAGAGAATCTCCATTTTGTTGCTGCCCTATTTCATAGAGGGTAGAAAATGTAGTCAGTTGGTTTGTCACAGAGCAGGATGTAGGGAACACCATCCTGCTTTCCCAAGGCTGTGCACAGACTGGGAACGTGTGAGGTGTTGTGTCTGGAGCACTGGAAAGGGCATCTCTTGATCACCTGCTGGGAGTTTTGGTGGCAGTGCCTCTGATGGATGCTCTAAAATGGATGTTGTCCACTGGCACAGGTCGCCCAGAGAAGCTATGGATACTCAATCCTTACGGTGTCCAAGGATTGAGCCTGGAGCAACCTGGGACAGTGGAAGGTGTCCCTGCCCATGGCAGGAGGTGGAACTGGATAATCTTTAAGGCCCCTTCCAACCCAAACCCTCCTGTAGTCCTGAGGTTGATGTTTGTGCTCCTGTCCTACCTTCATGTGCCATAAAAAGGTGATACTAAAGTGCAAGTTGAGAAAGAGCTTAGAAGACAGGATGTTCTTCATAAATTCGCTTTTCTCTTACTTTTGTCCAGCAGTGCATCTTATTTTGGAAGATCACCTTTATTTCTTTTTGTTTTCCATCAAAAGTTGGGATAAAAAAAGCCGTAATACAGCTTTCTCTGCTCTCATTGTCTGGCTCATGGATTGTGCTCTTTAACGGGCAGTATTCAGAAGCTATTTAAATGTGTTACGTCAGGATTGGGGTTTTTTCCTAAAGTGTTGTATTTAAGTAAATTCTTTCCTTAAATAAATAAATAGCTGCTGGGCTATCATCATGTCCAAGGGTTTTCAAGAAAATTTACATTTTGAAAGACACTGTTGGAGGCTAACATGGCCATGCAATTACTGTATGTAAATCACTTCACTTGTTTCCTAATCTTGCTGAAGATGAAGTACAATTTTTGTGCGTGTGCCTCTCCCTCTCTAATTTCCTTAGACAATGAGATTTTCTTGTCTTTTAATTGCTGACCATGATTTTTGTTCTGCCTAGCCTGATTGTATTTATTTTATGGTGGGGGACATTTAGCCTTGTGATTGTTTTGAGACCGGGCTGGCCGTAGAAACCATTGGGGATAGATTGAAGTTGGGTGCGCAACTAATTGCGTCCTCCATCCCACAAATGGAAGAGCTGCTTTCTTAATTACAGCCTCATGCAGAGGCTGGGGAATATCCTCCTCTTCCTGTGCCCCACACATCTGCTTTTCTCCCTTTTATCCATCCCTGCCAAATCCTGCTCGGCAGCTCCTGCCACAATTTTAATAAGTCTTCTGAGCTGGGCTTTTATTGCTGGTTGGTACCACCACGGACACCTGTCAGACAAAGATGGGGCAGTGCATGTCATTAGGAAGGAGCTCATTCGTGGGCATTGCATTGAGCTGTGCGGGACTCTGATGAGCAGTAATTTCTCTGATTGTTATTAGTTTCTTTTGTAGGAAGTTTTCCTCCAGGGAGTGATACGGGGAATTGAGATGGCTGGGGAAAAAAAACTTTAATGGACGCATTTGTCCGTCAGAAAATGCACTCTGTCAGAGTTAAGTACACTTTGCAAATTGGTTTTGTTTGGGGAAGTAAAGGGGGAAAGAGTTGCAGTCCCAACATAATGAACCATTTGAGTGGTTTCAGAACAAAATTGTAACTTTTTCTCTTCTGATGTGATTTTTTTTTTATATAACCTGGTATTTCTCCCTGAAAGTGGAATGGGATGTAATAGAGGTAAAAAATCATGCGTGTGCCTGTAAATGTTGATCGTGGAAATGCCATTAGCTACTCGGGCTTTAGCTACACTAACAGCTTAATTTTTGTTGCATGAAATATTTTGACTGTACCGAGCTTCTGCCTCCGGAATGGAAGTTTTCTGCGTCTCCTAGAGTGTTGCATTAATTTTTAATATGAGTGGGAATGGTGCTCTTTAGCATCCCTATGTTTAAAAAAAAATCAATTAATTATTGCTATAAATCTCAGCGATTATGCTGCAGTTGTGCTGCTGGGAAATTGGCCATTAACTACCAGGAAATCGCCGATCATCCCTTAGTTGGAATTCAGCTCTACCGACACGAGGCTTTTGCTTTTGGAAATTAACTATCAATGTGATGCATAATTGATAACCATTTATAATAATAACAATAATCTCCATGAAATTGTCATCCCCATGTGCGGCGGCTTTGTTAGAGCCTTTACCCCTCATGTGCTCAGCCCACTGCACTGGTTAACTGGGTTTTCTGGGAAGTTATTGGAGGGTTTTTAGGAGAGCCAGCGCTGGTGCAGAGGAATAAAATGCAAAGTAGAAATGCCTGACTGGGCTACATGAACCTGCAAGGGTGCTCCAGAGGATGGGTTAAGTGTTGCTATTGCTGTTCTGAGCAAGGGGAAGCAAAACTCCAGGTTACAGACATTGCCCAAGGTCCACTTCTGGACATCAGCCTGGATTTTCTGGTGTGGTGTCTTCTGTTCATTTCGTGAATCGGGCTTTTTTTTGTTTGTCAGGAAAATTTTGCAGTGTGAGAATCCACCTGCTGGGGAGGAGCTGTTTTAGGGGGTCAGTTTGAATGAGGTGCCAAGTTTGTGGTTACTGCTGGCTTTTCAGAATCTATTGAATTTTTTTAAACCACTCTAGTGTGTGTAGGCAGAGAGGTTGGGACTTTGCAGGGTAATACAGATGGTCACTCAGGAGAGGGTTTCTTGCTGTGCTTGCACTCATCCCTGCCTTCCTCTTCCCCTCTACTTGAAAAGCCTCTGAAAATGTGGTGCTTTGCTTTGCGTCTAGAAATCACAGATTTATACTAATACTGTTTTACTGGTGCCTTTCAGTGGGTGGTGGATGGCTGGTGGGGGGCAAAGGCCTCTTTCTTGAGCAGGATCTGTCCTTGGGAAGGTTTGTAGCTGTCACCACGGTCACCTGTCTTCACCTTAAAATACAAAAGAGGATACTGAATCAGCAGTCGCATAAAATATTAGTGCGTGTTATCTTGGATTGTTGGAATTCAGTTGTCAGCATGAGGTCTCTTCTTCCATGTCTTGATTCATGAATACTGTTGTGGAACTTGCTTTGAAAAACTCGCATCTGGGTTTTACAGCAAAAAATCAAACCTGGTGGAAGTACCACAACAGCACATCCAGAGGCTGCAGCTGAGCCCAGGTCAGAGTGTTCAGGGATTAAACAAACCTTTGGCTCTCTGTAGGAGCAAAACGTGTCAGACCTGAGAGTATCCATTAAGGGTCTTCCTCTGTGGCACCAAAATGCAGAAGACCTTTAGCTGTTGTCTCTCTGGAGAGCATTTCTTGTCAATCAGCCACAGGCGTGGCTTCATGGATCATTCTGTCTCACTGGCATTGAAAATGTGTGCACTCGAAATGGCACACGAAGTTTAATGTTGGCCCTTCTAGTATGAGGGCAGGGACAGGCTGTGGTGACAGCTGGAATATACATCAAGGTCTTCTTGCAAATTCAAGGTCCACTGATGACTTTTACAGGGCAAAGCTTAAATATGAAAGCGGTTTGTGAATGAAAGTACTGGCAGAGCAAAAACTACTTTCCCTGTTTTATATACTGTCTAAGAATCTTTCAGCATCTGTGAGCCTGCAAAATAACCTCGTGGATTTTATCCTCCAGGAATAGGTTTTTAAGGCAGAAATAAAGCCGAGAAGCCCATGTAGTGTTTTGGCAGTTCTTGTGTACGAGGCTGGTTTTTGGGATTGCAGGGAGGATGAAGAGACTGATTTGTGGTGCCAGATGTGTGACTGGTGGGATGCAAACTCACAGCTGTCCTTTCCAAAACCTGCTCTGCTGCTGGGCATAGGCAGATCTCACCTGGTGTGCTGGAAATCCCACACTGGTTTGGGCTGGAAGGGACCTTAAAGCCAATCTTGTTCTACTCCCTGCCATGGACGGGGTCACCTTCCACTGTCCCAGGTTTTGAGACCATCCACCCTGGCCTTGAGCAGTTCCAGGGATGGGAAGTCCACAATCTTACAAATCCTCTCCTTTCTCTGCAGGACCCGCAGTGGCGGTATGCACGCCCATTCCTGTGAGTTTTCTTAAGTTCCTGAGGGACTGCTGTGCTTTTTGAGTCAGAAAGTTGCAAAATCCCGTCAAGAATGGCACTTGTGGATAAACACAAAGTCAAGCGGCAGCGACTGGACAGAATTTGTGAAGGTAAGAGTGTGCTCTCATTTTTCTGACTGGTGATTAGGGTAGAATATCTAATTTTTCCTTATTTCTTTCAGTACTTAGGCATAAAGAGATCCGAATCCAGGGCTGGATTCCCTGTCCTCTCTGTAGGCTCAAAATACATTCACACTGTTGTGGTTACTCACTTGGAAGTCGTGTAGTCCTGTGAATAAGATTTTTGTTTAATTATCAGGTCATCTCCCCTTAGCCTAATTTCTACTAAAACAATTTGATCGGTCCCAATTTAAAATATATTTACTATCATCGTGTAAGAAAAGGATGGAAAATTTAAGAGCTGTTGTTCTCATGGTTTTGAGCACACTGTTGTAACAGCTTTTCTTTGGTTGGTGTGTGGGGGTCAGGCAGGTTTGCTGTAATTCTTCATTCATGGTGTGTTACAGTGTCTCAGCACAGGTCACTTGTACCTTCTAGATCAATTTTCCAACAGAAAAAGTTTTTAGGAAACATCTTCTATTGCAACTCACATGGTGTAAGTTACTTATGACAGAAATCTAGTGATGACAAACAAGCTCTGACTTTTTGGTGTACACTCCAGTAATTCTCCACTGCTCGTGCAAGTTTTGCCATCAGCAACAAATGCAGAGCAGAGTGTTATTTTAGGGAGAATATCTTACGTCTCTTCAGGAGTTGCAGTGTTCAGCTGCTCTTAAGGAGATGGATGGTGGCCTGCAGGGTAACAGTTTGCAGTATTACTTGAATGCCAACGAGGTGAAATAGGATTTGGTGGTGGATGAAAGCACAGAGCTCACAGGGGAGTTGTGCTGCACCCGTTTGAGCAAAATGTGTGGGGCTTTGTGGAGTTTCAGTGAGTGTGAAATGCTGATCAGCTGGACAAGGGTGGATTATGCCTTGATTTTTCTGTGTTATGTATTGCTTACTCTCCATTGCTGCTGTTTTAAACTTATCGTAAGTTACTCATCTCTTTTAATTTTGCTCTGTTAATTTTGGAGAAGGGGAGACAAAGCACAGGAGAAGAGTTAGGAGGGAGTATCCAGGGGACGCTGCAGTGTGAAGCTGCCTCTTTCTCCTACTGAATGTCATAAACACTCAGGTGTAGCACACTGTCTCATTTTCAAAACTTACTTTGAACTTGACTTAAAAGAGTTCTATCAGCTGAGCCTGGATTTTCAAAAGCTGCCTTCCTGGTTTGATGTTTACCATCAGATCTAGTTGCTGAGTGTACAAGAAATTCAAAAGGATCATACGACAAACCTGCTAGTGGAGCTTTAGATGTGATTGAAGTCTAGATTATTTTTCTCTGATATATGAGCTTTTTTTCTTCTTTCTTGGTCAAAAGATATTCTTTTCTAATCTGTGAATGTGCGGGAGACATAACTTTTTAAAGTACACTTTGTCATTTGCCACTGGGTTTGCAATTTGATGGAAATGATGGGAGTCACCGTTGCAAGACGCTGTTGTGTTGTATTTGTAAGCAACAGACAAGGACTGAGTGTGAGAAGCATGGTAAAAATTACCTTGAAAAATGCAAAAGGCTTCGGATTTGCCAAAATACTAGATTTGTAGGACAGCTGAATATTCTACTGGCCTCTCTGATGGCTATTTTTTATTATAGGCTCCTAATCTTGGATTATAGCATAGAAAAGCACTGAAAGAGGCCATTCCAGCTGCTGTGAAAACACAGTTTGAAAAAAAAAGATAATTTTTCTTGGTTTTGTTGAAAGATATACAGAATAATCAGTGAAAGATGATGAGAAATAAGAGAACTAGTTCAGCAGATGGAGGACGGGAGCCTTTGCAAACAGAATTGTGTTCAGTGAGAAGAATCTATTGCTCCATCAAGCTTAGGGCAATGTGGTCCAAAATAGTTGCTTTTAATGATTTCCTGTTCTGTGGAAGCACTTAAGGAGCTTTTCCCTTTAAATGTGAATGGGATACAAAGCTGCGTTTACCTGATGAAAGACTGAATGTCTGGTAGCACGGAGGTGGATTTCTGTGCTTTTCCTGAATTTGAATATACCATCCCTTTTACTATTCCCCATACAAACCCTTGCAGAGTTTGCTAGGAATGGACTTTATTCCATGCAGCAGGATGGTGGCAGGTCTGGAGGTGAAATATCCTCGGGCTACATGTTGTAATGACTGTCCAAACTGCCAGACAGATTCTTCTTCCTGCAGGCTTACTGAAACCATAGCCAGACACATGTTGAGGGAAATGCCTTACAAACTGTCGGGGCATTAAAAGAGTTTATTAAGGAGTTGCAGTGCTTGTATTACTCTGTTAAACGTGCATCTGGCGTGGAAAAATAATCCAAGCCATACAAGGAGGTGGTATCGTTTAAAAAGCCAGTTCACAGCCTTTACAGGCAGGTTTATGAGTCCTCCAAAGAGAGGAGCTGTGCAGTCTCAGTGCATGGCTCAGCTTCCCTAGCTCCTCTGGTTTTGGTTTTTTTTTAATATATATTTATGACATCTTTGTATGACAGCGTTACTTTTTGCTCCGAGCAGGCTGGTTTGAAGATTTGAGCTTTTTGACCAGGTCACAAATTTTGATCTGTAGAGGAATATGGGTGGGATAAAGGTCCAGACTTGAGGGGATAAAGGAATTTCAGGGCAGCAGCCTGCAGCAAAGACATTTTGAATAGTCTGTCAGCAATTAAGTGGGTTGGTGATGCCCATCCGAATGAAGTGAAGTTGGACTGTGCTCACAGTGGTCTTGGCTTACCCATTTCTTTCTCTTCTGGTTGTCCCGGAGACTTTGGGTGCCTGTTCTGTAATTGGATCCATATGGGTGGAAGGATGGACCCATTGAATGGCTGGGGCTTTTGCAAATAATATATGCAGAGTGGTTTACAGAATTCCTGTTTGTGGAATTGTGTCTTATTCCATAGTGGGTCAAAGTATGCTTTAGAGGTGGAGCCACTGGTGCTGTGTGGAGTCAGACTTGTCCAGCAGCCCAGCCCCTCTTTTGGGTCCTGTTCCCATGAGCTTGTGAATTTGCCACATTTAAAATCTGTTTGGGCTGAAATTTTCCATTCCCTGATGGGTTTTTTACCTCAGGGTGAATGAAAAAAAAGAAGAGTTCCAGTAAAAATTGTGGAGCCGTGTCCGAGTGGGAGATGGGGAGGGAGGGATGTTGGCTTTGCTGTGTGTGAAACAAAGCCGAGGCGCAGTCCTGCAGCCATGGATGGGGAGCTGCCAGACCCGCCTGCTCTGCCTGGGATAAAAAGGGCCTGAATTTCTCAGCCAAGTTGCAGTGTGTAGGAGTGGGCCCGTTCCCAAACCTGGTGCAGTTTCCAGCCTTTCAGAGCAATGGCAGCAAAAGCCCTCAGGGCAGAAGCTCACCTGCCTTTCGTTTAGGAAACAACAACAGAGAGATTAGATGTAATTTTTTCTGTGCTACCTGTGGCAGAACAAGGTGTCTGACAGTGCCTCCAAGAAACCCCACACTCAGAAGACCATGGCACTCCTGGTGCATGGTATCCATCCCTCCCATGAGACTCCAGGGCTCGCACACGGCATTCCCGGGCAAGGAAATAACTTGCAGCATCGTTTTTGCTGCTTGCTCAGCTGATCTTTATCCTGTGCTTCTGTCAATATGGTTAAACAAATATTAAACAGCACCAGGAGCTAGGCAGGGAGTGAGGAGCAGCCCATCCACAGTTGTTGGCTGTGTCTGTGGGAGCAGGCGGAGGAGAAGGTGCTATGGCACTGTGTCATTTCCTTGCTGAGTGTCAAAACTCAGCAGGGACAAGGCAGCAGTGGTGGCACATCCCGGATGCAGGATGGCAGCATCTTGTCTGTGTGTAGAACACGGGTTTCCCAACACCACTGAACTCCTCTGTGATGGTCCCAAGTGCTGCCTCTGCTCCAGACCACTGCAGCCCTGCTAGCCTGTGTCCAACACCAGTGCCACAGAATGGGAATGCCTGGCATTAGAGGTTACAGTTTGCACTAACGTTTAGGAGTTGGTTAAGCTTTCAACACATGCCCCAAAAGTGGCAGCCCTGAGATGAGCAAGAAGCAAAGTGAAAGAATAATTGCAAGGCCAAGCGAGCCCAGACGTTTTCTGACAGTTTATGCTCCAGGATTTGTCATTATCCAGTGGGAAATCATGTCCTTACGCGTCAGTTTGTGCCACCAAAGTTGTCTGTACTTTGCAGAATAGAACTGTTTGCAGGGCAAACAAGCCACTCGTATTCCTTGTTTTCTTTCAGATCCTTTGATACGTCTGATGGTTGATAAATGCCAGCACAGTCACATAATACTTTTCAGTGCTTAATGCACGAGTCTCTGGCTTTTTGACTTACTGCCTTAAATTCTGAGTGGCACCCCAGTGTCCTCTTCAGCTGAGGCTTCTGTGGTGCTCCCCATAATTCATATTTCCTGTGGGAATTCCTCATGTATTTACATTCCAGCCACTGTAGTATCTGTGTGTGGCCTTCACTCTCCACAAATCCTTGTTTCTCAGTGGGAATGTGACGCCGCCGTGGTTACTGAAGCCTCTTGGGTGGGTCTGAGTCCTTGATGCAATAATTTGTCTTGCAAACCTTGAATAGGCACCTTCCCATGACACGCTGTCCAGCTGGGATCATGGAATTATAGGTGGGTGAAGGGGCTGCCCAGGGAGGTTTGGGGTCCCCATCCCTGCAGGTGCCCAAGGAAGGACTGGACTGGTGGCTGGTGACAAGTTGGGGATCGGTCACACCTTGGACTCAGTGGTCCCACAGGTCTTTTCCAGCCTCAGTGACCGTGTGAAATGGAGGAGGGAATTTAGGGTAGGAATGGATGTTTTCAACATTGCCAGAGTTACCTCTGCTGTGGCTGCAGGAGTCTGCTGAATTCATTTCAAGGGTGGGCAGAAATTCTGTATTCCATTTTTTCCCCTGTGATGGAAGTCAGTGCAGACCATGTCCAGTGATATTTGAATAAATACACTATGTAATAGTAGGTGCTCTGGTACCTACCTGGATCTGTGGCAGGGGTGCTTTTTACCTCTTTATTTCAGTTTATCCTCCACAGAAGTGGACTTAATAATCACAGTGTCAATTATTGCTTATTGTGCACTTTCTTATTGTTAAAAAAACCCCACACCAACCCTCAACAAAAGTGCCCCTGAAGAACTGGGATGTTTCTGGCTTTTCAGCAGTGTTTGAACAATGTGTCCCTGAGGTCTGGGCTCACACACCACTGACAGCAGACTATGGAATAGGTTCTCATTCAATAGCCACAGTCCATTCGTGCTAAAAAATAGGGGAACCTTGCTCCTGGAACCAAAAGGGAAAATAGACATTAAAACTACAACTCTAGAAAGTGGCTGCCTCCAATTCTTGCTGCTTTGTGTAATGTAACAGTAGCCAAAATGAGTACATTTGATATTTGGGTGGAGAAATTTTCTTCCATTCTTGCAAATTTGCACACCAAGTAGAATCTGATAATACTTATTTTTACTGCTTAGAAATAGAATCTTATTATCTCAGGAAATCCTTATCACCACTAGGCATTTGATGAGAAACAATGAGTTAAAGATGGTATCAAGCATGGAAGAAATCGCTTGGCCTGAGTAAAAGTGACTTATTTAGAATAAATGTAGACCTTTTTTATCTAGTGGATTGGAGTTTCTTTGTTCCATGAATATGAAACACAGTACAAGGATTTCCCCCCCACAAGAAAGCTTTTTGTACTTTTTTTTTTTAAGTTTCCACCTCAAAGCACATAAGCTATCAGGCTTTTAAGGAAGGGTTGCTTGCCACATTTAGCCTAGAGAAAAAGCAGTATTAGCTTGTCAGATCTTCTGCCATTGCACCCTGTGCTGATTTATGCAAACTGAAGATCTGTCTGGCTGCTCCTGATGTTTTGCTTTTCCAGAATTAAGTTCTTTGGCTTTTATGGAGGTTTCAGAACATCACTTCAAATTCATACAAAAGCTGGATTACACCTCTTAATTATCCCTTCTCTGATAGAGGCATGGCATATTTGGGCATTACTTGTCATTAATAGGTTTGGTTAAAATGTTAGGATTTTTTCAAAAATTGAACAGTATCCTGTGGATGAAGAAAGTTCAAGCAACCTCAGTGGGTTTACAGGTATTATTCAAGCTTATTGACCTTATTCCATGGTTTTCCACCCTTTTGCTGTGCTGAATCAAGAACTCTGTATGCTTGTATGGGTCCTTCTTGTGCTTTGGGATGGAGCTGGTATCCAGGGGTGTTCTGTTGTCCCAGCATGGAGGCACAGGCTGCTCCAGTAGCTTCCAGTGCTGTGTGGATGTTTTTCCTGTGCATTCCCTCCTGTGACATTCCACAGGGGAATGTGCATGACAAGATGTAGGATTCGAGCTGGATACGAAGCCAGCCTGACAAAATGCCCCAGGCACCCAGGAAGGAGTAAGACACATTTAGATGAGGTTACAGACAAAAATTCCATTAATTTGGTGTGTGCATGATAGTAGATGTGTGGGTCAAGCTGTTGCAGGATGGGGAGCTCCCCTTTCTCTGGACTTGAGGGCCATATGCACCAAAATAGGAAAAAAATACTTTTGTTGTGTTCTCCTTGTGTTTAGACCCACATTGATGGAACTTAATACGTGTCTTACTCTTAATTCTGCCTTGTATTTTTCCATTTTCCCCAGCCTCCAGACAGGGTTCCGTGTAACGCGCTTTACAACTTTGTGTCATTAATTAAGAAACAATTACAGCTGATGACTTCAATACCATCAACCTAATTTTCCATCCTTACCACATTTCCCGTATAAATTAACTGGTTTAGGGATTAACATGTTGTCATCGTATCTGGGTTGGTTTTTTTTTTTTTCTCCTTACTCTAAATCCTCCCCCGCATTTAAAGATTACTCAGAAAAGTGACAATATTCCCAGAATATTCACTGGGAAGGGGTTTTTGGAGCAGGGCCTCAGGGCAGCCCTCTTCCCGAGCTCCGGAATGCGCGAGCGCTGCTGAAGCTGCCTCCAGCATCCAGGGGGTGGGAGTTGGCTGCTTCCAAATATGTGATGAGAAATGATCAGTCCTCGGGGACAGATGAGAACGGGATGGGTTTTCCTTCAAAATACCAGAAAAAAAACTTATCATCTCTGACTTCTAAGTTACGCTGTTTCAGGGAATGATGGTGTTTGGATCTGGACCGGTCTTTTTGAATTTATCCTGCTTTCCTGAATATTTGCTGGTAAATATTTTGACAGGAGTAGGACATCTGGCTGTACTAAAATAAAGCTGCAGGGAAACACATTACACAACTTTTCTTTTATATTTTTTGCTCTCCACAAACAGATGTAATGGACCGAAGTGCCAAAACAGTGAAGGTTTTCATTAGAGAGCTTTCTTCAAAGATCAAGTTTTGAGTTGGTTTTGCATTTCTTAAAATTGAAGGATATTGATCATTTCTTAGTGACACTTTTATACAGCTCATTAGCTTAACACTATTAATTTGATTTTTCTTTTTTTTATTATCTTTTTAATTTTTATTTAAAACAAAACACTCTCTGCTGCCATCTAGCACCTCAAAACTTAGTAGTAAACAGCTTAAGTTCACAAAATAGCATTAATTATGGATTGACACCCATTTTTGAGAGAAAACTCTGTTGCTGCTGCTGCTGCTACAGATATTTGATGATACACATATTTGAATGTGAGCAAGGATGGTGAGGGAACACAGTGAGATATAACTCACATTTGATGATTTGCAATACAGCAGTACAAAAGATCAGTCTTTTAAAAAAGCAAGACATAAATGCTTTTTTAGCTAAAGTAATATTTCCTCCTGTTTGGTTTTGGTTTTTATCTGCGATGGCTGTGAAAGGGAAGTACATGTTTCAAGCTCTTGGCATCATCAGGGGAAGTAAGGCACGGAGACACCCTGAACCCCGGTCTGTTTATTTCCCCAGGCCTGTGTTACAGTCTAGTAATTAATTATTTTTTATGCAGAGCCCAGGCATGCATGGCAGAGTTCAGATTTACAATATATATTCATTTAACAGTGGATTTCTCTACTGCTTTCTGGGACAGATATAATTCCCACGCTTTTCATTACACATGCTGTTTAAATCTTGATCCTGAATTCTTATTAAAAATGATGAGATTTGACCTCAAAGTCTAATACTACCCAGTTTTGGAGACAAGGTGCTTGATGTGATTTCTAGAGGATTATTTTTAAGAGCATTCGTAGATTAGATCTTTGCGAATGGTTGAGGGATGTGCCCAATGAACCTTGTCTGCTGCTTTTCACCCGCCGTTCAGCATCCAGATTGATTTTTATTCTGTAGTCCTTGAGACCGTGTAGCTGTGTGCTGTAGGGATACATCTGATATTTTTATTATCCCTTTGTTGATGCAGGAATGTGACAGTGCTGTTTCTGCCAACTTTTATTGGAGTTTCCCCGTACTTAAAGGCAAAATGGTTTCTGATTGAAGTTTGAAGAGCTTGTCAGGCTCATTCCAATGGCTCAAAGTGTGTTTTACAGCTACACTTCTCTTTTTTAGCTGCAAGTGTGTTTTAGATGATTGCTGCCTTCCTGCATTTGTTACCTGCAGTTTGATTTTCTTCCTGCATGGCAGATCATGGAATGGTTTGGGTTAGAAGAGACCTTAAAGAGCATCCAGTTCCATCTCCTGCCATGGGCATGGACACCTTCCTCTATTCCAGGTTGCTCCAAGCCCTGTCCAGCCTGGCCTTGGACACCTCCAAGGATGGAAAATCTACAGTTTCTCAGGGCTGCCTCCAAGGCTTTGCCAGGAGAGCAGGATAACGTGAGGTGATAAGTTACCACACGCTCACTGGCGTGCTTCTGCCACATACCTCATTCTGAAATAAATAGGAGATAATTCATAGAATCACAGAATGTCCTGAGCTGGAAGGGACCCACAGGAATCACCGAGTCCAACTCCTGGCCCTGCACAGACACCCCAAAATCCCACCCTGTGCATCCCTGGCAGCGCTGTCCCAACGCTCCTGGAGCTCTGGCAGCCTCGGGGCCGGGACCATTCCCTGGGGAGCCTGGGCAGTGCCCAGCACCCTCTGGGGGAAGAACCTTTTCCTGATATCCAACTTAAAACTCCCCTGACACAGCTCCAGCCATTCCCTCTTATCACAGGGAAAATTTGCAGTAAGGCACCCATCTGTGAAAGGGGATATCCAGGCAGAGAGTTGTTGTGTGGCAGTGGTTGGAGACATGGCTGCCTGGCCATGAGGGTGGGAAGGAGCACGTTTCCTACATCCAGCCCCTTCCATCCAGAGACTGGCACAAAACGGCAGTGGAGAGGCAGCTCCACAGGGATAAAGGGAAAAGTCACTCATTTCTTTCCGTGAAATGCTTCCGTGCACCTTCTCAGCACAACCCTGGCTGGTGGGAGTGGAAAAGGCCTTGCATCCTCTCTCCTCGCATCGGCTTGTGGGGTTTTGGGGGAATTCTTGGGGAATGATTAAGAAGGGCAGTGCAATACTGTGTCACCAGCGTGGAGAGGAAATGTCTGCTGGCTTTGGCATGGGAGGTTCTTTGCTCTGTGTTCATTGAGGTCCCATATTGACCTTTTATCTTCCATATTGTGTGTCACTGATGGGAATGGCGACTGAGCCCAGTCACTGGTCCCAGTTTGTGCGTCACATTTCAGGGCAGCATGTGCTCGTGCATTCCTGGAGCCTGTCACTCCAACGGTTACGGCACATTCTATCCCAGCACTGAGGGCCTGAGTTACAAACGGACATAAGCTTTTGGTTTTTTTGCTTTAAAGTCATCAAAATGCAGAGTTCCATGAGGCAGTGATTGTTTAATAACGGGCTGATCCTCAGAGTGTTTTGTTGTAATGTACCAAGTTGGTGTTTGTGAGCGTTTTGTTGGAGTTACAAAGCATCGATGCTTTTGGTTTGGAAATTGGTAAAAGCATGTGGCAGGGCTTCAAGCGCTGAGTGCTTTCAGATGCTGTGCTGCTCCTTTGATTATTGAAAATGATTCCAGCACAATCCTGCTAATTTTCTCTTTGTGCTCCCTTAATTTCAGGAGACTGTTAAAAAGTCCATCTAGGCAGAGTGCTTATTGCCACTGTGAGGGAGATTTTGCAGAGCCAAATTTTAGCAAATGCAGTAGTTTCAAAGGATTTGGAACATTTTCTTCCTGCTTTTCCTCTCCCATTTTTTTTTTAAATCTTATTTCTTCTCAATTTGTGCGTGTGGTGTGTGTGTGTGTGAATTACTCAGGCTGCATCCCATTCCTTTTCTTCTCCATAGCATCCATGGTACACCACAGTATAGAGTAGTTCATTTCTGCTTCCCTGGCATCCTGCAAGCTCAACGTGGGAGGAGGATGTTCGGGAGAGGCTTCCCGAGCTTTGGGGGTCATTAGGCACCATCACACGCAGTCCTTGAAAGCCCTGGCAGGGAGGGCAGGAGCATTTATCCTCCCAGTAGCTTTGTACCTTGTCACCTGAAAACATATGACAAACACTGATTAATCTCAACACCATCCGAGTGTGAGAGGTGTATATTATTATATCTCTCTTGATGGAAGGGGAATCAGCGAGTAAGAAATTAAGCAATTTACTCTCTGACAGTGGCACAGCGAGGTGTACAGGCTGGGTGTCCTGATACCTGCTCTCTCCATTAACAAGAGATGTATTTGTTCTCCAGAGGATTTTTCACTACCAGGGGTAGGATTCCTTTGCCTTTGAAAGAGAAATAGCCTTTCCCAGACTGCTGCATCTTACAGCTTTTGCCAGAAATTACATTTGGCACGTTGTTTCTGTTCCGCTCTCTCGCAGAAGAAAATAATTGGGGACAAAACATCAACATCTTAATCTACATTAAAAATATTTTTCCCCAATATAAACAGGATTTAAATTTATAGTTGAAATATATTTTACAGTAATAAGAAGCAAAACTAATCCCAATCTGTATTATTTTGTTGCACAGAATAATTTTTCCGGCAACTTGCTTTCAGAATAGGTAATGAAATGTTTTATATCAATACGAATGAAATTTTGCAGCCAACCTCTCCTGAGTCAGTGCTACGGACTCCAAAAAATGTTGTTTACACAGTTGCATTGCAGATTTAGCATGCTGATTTCCTACCCTGGGTTTCATGTGAGTGTTTTAAAACACTCCCCTCGTGGGAAGAGAACAGCACTTTCTAGCATTGCTTGTTTCACATCCATTGCAAGTGGGTTCCAGGCTCACATTTCTTGCCATCTGTTTTGAATGCAGTGTCTCAACAATGGGCCTACCTTTTCTTCTACTCTGTCATCACCTTTTTTTCAGAGCAGACTTCTGTGGTCATTGTATCATAACCAAATATTGTGGCCAAATTTACCGTGTTTGAGGTCAACACTAAACTGAAAATCAGGGTATTAAGTGAAAACTCTGGATTTTTCACGTGATCTGAAATACCAGAGCATTTAATCTCTTGATCAGCTTTTTTTTTTCCTTCTGTGCATGGTTTTCATTTTTCCTTTCCCAAAATACCTTTAGAATTAAAAGATAAAGGGAGAATAAATTTTCTGCCTGTTCCACAGTCCTTGTCTCCCCCTCATGTCGAGGATGTGGGTGCTGGTGCCTCCTGCACTCCTGAGAAACACCACTGGGATCAGTTACATTAGGTTGGGTCCCAGGTCCTCTGTATCTTCTCCTGGCCATCCTACTTGGGTCTGGATGCAGAAATAGGAACAGAATCATTTCATAGAATTTCATAGAATCACGGGATGGTTTGGCTTGGAAGGGACCTTAAAGCTCATTTAGTTCCATCCCCTGCCATGGGCACTTTCCACTGTCCCAGGCTGCTCCAAGCCCCATCCAGCCTGGCCTTGGACACTGCCAGGGATCCAGGGGCAGCCACAGCTTCTCTGGGCACCCTGTGTCAGGGCCTCCCCACCCTCCCAGGGAACAATTCCTTCCCAATATCCCATCCATCCCTGCCCTCTGGCAGTGGGAAGCCATTCCCAAATGTCCTATCAGTCCATGCCCTTCTAAAAAGTCCCTCTCCAGCTCTCTTGGAGGACCTCTTCAGGTACTGAAAAGCTGCAATAAAATCATCCCAAGCTTCTCCAGGGTGAACAAGCCCAATTCTCTCAGCATTTCCCCACAGCAGAGGTGCTTCAGCCCTCGAATCATCTTTGTGGCCTCCTCTGGACTCTGTCCAACAGCTCCGTGTCCTTCTTATGTTTCAGTCCCCAGAGCTGGACGCAGCACTGCAGGTGGGGTCTCACCAGTGGAGTAGAGGGGGACAATCACCTCACTTGCCCTGCTGCCCACGCTGCTTGAATTTACAAAGGAGCTGCTTTTAGGACTGCCAAAAACAGGAAAAGAAAAGACACTTCCTGCCCATCCATAAATATTTCATTCCGATCATTTCTTATTCATTTCTTGGTTCACTGGGGGTGTAACATTTCCTTTGCTGGCATGGTGGCACAGGAGGCAGCCCTGCTCCACAGCTCCTGGCCAGGTCTTCCCCACTGGATACAGCTCTTGGTCAACAGAAACTGGGGCCAGCAGAGCCCTCCAAAGAGGACACCTGGCCCTTGGCTGCAGGGAAATGTGCAAATCCTGCAGCCCCTGCTCCTGCATTGTCTCTGCTTGGCTTGGAGCACGGGAATAATCGGTTTGTTCCATTGAGGTCAGCACTTACAGAATAAACCATCCATATGCATGAGTGTTCCAGTGGCAGGTCCCCAGTTAGGGTTTCCTGGCCCCTGCGAAGAGCTGGAAGAAGAGCACATCTCCTGCCCGAGGCTGCAAGGGCAGGCTGGTGCCAGGGTGGTTTTCAGAGCCCAGATGTGCTCCTGTGTGTGGGATGGAGGGAGTTTGGAGGTGGCTCTCCGGGTGCTGGGCAGGGCACGGCCACCAGTCACAGATGTGTTGGTTTGGGCGAGGTTTCTATTGTGTGTCCGTCATGCGACCCAAGGGCTTGTTAAAGCCTTTGGTTTTCTCAGAGGTAGTGAATGCTCCAAGCTCCCTTTTGACTTCCTTTGCAGTTGTTGAAAATCAGCATTTTTGAAATTTCGTTTCTCCATGGCATGGTTTTTTCCATTGTCAACCAAGGCTTAGCATGGTTACTGTTTGTTAGTAATTTCTTTGAAGACAATGGTGGAAGATGCCCTTGATCTATAGACCAGGATTTTATTATTTTGTCGCATACATTTTTGGTAGATTTCTTCTGCTGCTTCAGACCAAACAAATGGCACCAATCTCACAGTACCCAGCTGGGAATACATTTTATTCTTTAGCAAAACGTTGTTGTAATAAAACGTTTTTGTTGGTTAAAATATTCTCTGCTTTATTTTTAAGCCACAAATGTGTCTTCCCATCTTGACTCTCACAAAAAAAAGAAATTTTCCAGTGTGCCTGAAGTTTGTTAGTTAATTCAGTATAATGCCAATCAGATATTCTCTGAGAATTGCATAAATAATCTTTTGGGGCCCATGTTTTGCATGTCTTTGTAATATCCAGCATAATTTTCAAGATCGTGATTCTTGAGGATGGAATCGGAGGAGAGAATGTTTGAAGAGGATTTGTAATATTTACTGCAATAAAGAAATTTAGGGATTACTCAAAGATCCTGTCAGTATTTGGGTCAGAAATACAGCCCAGAGGTATTAGTATGATAGGCAAGTATAAGCATTAGACTGTATTAGTGATTTAGCTATCATAATAGCACAATAGTCCATCATGTGATGGCTTGTGCACTAAACATTTATTGTGGATTAGCCAGGAAAAATGCTCAAGCTGTCTTGCAAACGGACCAGGGAAGGTGACTGTTCCTCCATTCAGTGGGTCTGT
This sequence comes from Melanocharis versteri, assembly GCA_013397845.1. Taxonomy (NCBI): domain Eukaryota; kingdom Metazoa; phylum Chordata; class Aves; order Passeriformes; family Melanocharitidae; genus Melanocharis; species Melanocharis versteri. Next base: position 733,698 of record VZTG01001442.1, read on the forward strand.
CCTGGAAGGGGGTGTTTCGGAGGGGAAGAAGTCTGTGATTGCAGCAGAGAATGGCAAAATCGTTTCTGTCTGAATTTTTTCATTCAAAAAATAAAATGTTGCCTCCGTAGCAGTGGTCAGCAAAATAAGGAGCAGTTGAGCTATTCCTTCTTTGAAAAGGAATATTTGAGCATGAGCAGGCTGTCATAATTTAGATTACGTGTTTCGGGGAGCCATTTTAATATCTCCTCTGAAAACAATGACTCTATATGGGAATTTTTATTACATTCCCAAATAACACTTTTCTGTGCTGTGATTCCATCTAAATCCCTTTGCCTACTCTAAGTGTAAAAAAAAGCTTAATCCACATGAATGTTGAAATACTGCTCAGTACAAATTGAGTTTTGTGTGATGTTTCTGAGTGTTTTCCTATTTCATAAACATGTACTTTTTCCCAAGGAAGCCTGAGATAATGGGCAAGAGTCTGCTATTCCTTTTTGCTTTGTTAGGCCAGGCTTTAGATCCTTTTGATCCTCCCCTCGTTCTCCGTGACCTGTGCTAGGGTCTTAAAATTATACATTCTAGATTACACCTCCACAATTTTCTGTCCTGGGATGATGAAAGGATTTGCGTATTATGGTAATAATATAAAGAATCCTTTTGGAGCCCAGTTAGTGTGGCTAATTTGAAACTACAAAAAAAAATGTAATTTCCCTACGCAAATTATAATATTCATAAAGTGCTAAACAGATACCTAACTAATTTCTAATTGCTCTCGTATTCCCGAGTATCTTGCACTGGCCTTTTTTAGGCCTGTCTGCTGGCTCCCATTTAATTTGTCCTTAGCTGTGTGCAGTGGATTAGCATTTCATCAGGTTGGATTAAGATTGAGCTGACACTGAAGCTTTCTTTTTTATTTTTACATGCGCGTGTGCGGGGCCGAGCGGATCCGCGCACGTTCCATTATCCCGCCGCCCATCCCCGGTGGGTGCCAGGGCAGCCTCCCCGCGCACGTGAGAGGGGAGACAACCGAAACAGACGAAACACGTGTTAAAAAAAAAAAAAAACGTTAAAAAACAAACAAACAACAACCAAAAAACCATCATTCCCCCGGGGGAAAAACTGCATTGAGGTTGCTGGCTGGGTCAGTGCGTGAGATTTCATCGGGCTAGAATGATGTCACATGGAGCGAGGGCTTTAGTGGTTTTATTTAGCTCCTAATCCCCACACACTGCTAGGCCAGTTGTCCATGTGCGCGCGCCGTCCCCAGCGGCACAGGATAAAGCATCTGGGCTGAGCGCGGCCGCTCTCCTGCGCGGCTGCACCGCACGGCCAGGGGCAGCCCCTCCGCCGGCCGCCGCATGCTCTGCCTGCTAAGGTTACCGAGGATTAATAATTCAGGCCACGCTCGGAAAGCCAAAACCGCCGGCCCGTGGTTTCTGAAGTCCCGGGAGAGCTCAGGCGGAGCACGGTCTGGTTTGGATGCGTGCTGGAGAAGTGCTGAGAAGGAAAGCACCTCCTCTCCTCCGTGTCAGCGGGAGCAAGCGGCCTCGTGGCGATGCCCATCCCCAGCAAGCACCCCAACATCGGCCGCTCGCAGAGCTGGGACGCTGCCGGGTGGTATGAGGGAAACTGGGAGAGCGAGAACGCCTTCGAGTACCAGAGGCCGCCGGGCCGGAGGAGCTCCCTGACCTATGGCGGTGAGGGCGGCTGGTACGAGCCGCCGCGGGCAAATGATATCATCTTGCAGGGCGGTGCGGAGCTGAAGCAAGAGGCGTACCCGTACCAGGATGCCACCTTCGCGCCGGGGCCCCTGAGGAAAGGCTCTGTCCCCGACTTCGCCTACTGCGACCGGCCGGCGCCCATGGCGGGCCGGAGCTCTCTGCCGCCCCAGGATTACTACAGCGACCCGTCGCTGTCGGCGAGGTCACCCAAGGACCCCCGCTGCTACCGCGACCACGTGGCGGGCAGGCCGCTGGCGAGCTACGGGGCGCCTGGCAGCCGGCTGTCCTGGGACCAGGCCGCAGTGCGCCCGCCTGCCCCACCCGATGCCGCCCGCCTCTACAGGGACCCCAAGCTGGCCCTGGATGGGCAGCGGATGCGTGGCAGAGATGTTTCCCCGGCGTGGTACGGCACGGAGCCCCCCGGCCCGCGGTACGCGGCAGAGCCACCCGCCTTCCCCAGCAGGCCGGGCTACAGCGATGGGGCAGAGCGGGCTCCCGAGGCAGCGGCGGCGGCCAGGCAAGCCGCCCCCACCTGCCTGGTGGTGGACCCCACCACCAGCACCGGCACCAGCTACGGGCCGGGCAGGGAGAGCACTGGCACCAAGGGTCCCTACGACAGCTATGAGGCGGCAGTGGCGACGCCTTCCCACCCGCCGGTGCCCCCCGCCTTCCCTGGGCCGGAGGGCAAGAGGAGCTTCGACCCCGAGTTTGTGGCACTGCTTCGTGCAGAGGGCGTCTCGGAGAGCACCTTCGCTGCCCTGCTGCAGCAGGGCTTTGACTCCCCGAACCTGCTGGCCATGATGGAGGAGAACGACATCAAGTCGGTGGCGCCCAACCTGGGGCAGGCCCGCGTGCTGTCCCGCATCGCCCACAACTACAAGGCGGAGATGCAGCTGCAGAGGCAGGAGCGCAGGAGCGGGGCACTGCGCCCCAGGACCCGCTCCAACAGCTTCAGCCACCGCAGCGAGCTCCCGGCGGAGTACGGGGTGCCCACCGTGGACGGCCCCGGCGCCTCGCAGCACCCGCCACCGCTGCAGCCGCTGTCCCCGAGAGGCGTCGAGATACACCGCCGGCCGTCCAGCGCCCCGACCCAGCACCTGCTGGAGACCACCACCTACCCGGCCCCCGCTGGGGCTCCTCAGGGGCCGCATTTCCTCCCGGGTTCGGGATACAACACCCCCCTGCCTTGCAGCACGCACCCGCGTCCCGCCTCTGCCTACTCTGCTCCGGTCGGCCTGCCCATGACGGCGGCCAACCCGCACGCCAGCCCCAAGACGGCGTACCCCACCACCTACACCGTGCCCATGGAGCTGATGAAGAGGGAGCGCACGGCGGCGGCGTCACCGGCACCCAGCCCTCACAGCAGCCCCCAGCTCCTCCGCCGGCCGGGGACAGCAGGGGACGGCGGCCTGGCACCCACCGGACCTGCTTTCCCTGCCCAGCTCTCCCCGTACCCGAAGCTCAGCAGGCGCACGGGGCCCCCCGTCATCGTCTCCACCATGGCATCGCCTGAACCAAGTAATTACTGAAGGGGCTTAGTCCCTATAGTAGTTTAGAATCACCTTGTTGTTGCTTAACTTACCCCTCAAAAAATCCACAGTCAAATATCCTGGGGGTTCATGAATATTAGACACTGTCCTACTTAGAAAAGGAGGTGAAGGGGATTTCTTTGCAGGGCTGTGCTGGCTGTGCGGAGCTAAAGATGCCAATTCTCGCTCTGTGGTTAAATTCCAAATATTTTATTTGTTTAGCCAACTTCAGTTAAACGTGAGCGGTATCTCAGATAATGCTTCCAGGGTTAATCTTGCCGTTCCTGTTGTTTGTCGAGAACAGGAGATTAGACACTGTGCTGGCTGAGCAATTAGGACTACAGGGTTTGCTGCAGATTGACTTTTTACCTCTGTTATCAGGCACAAATGTGTTCCTCCGAGGAAATGGTTAGCATTGTTTTGACTAAATTCATCAGATAGTTAATGGTGTTATTCGAGAATCGACTTACCTTTGGCCATTACCTAAGGCTTTTCTTCTTATTATTAATTTGCTGTTTTATCAGGCATACAAAATAAACCCCTTGATTTCCTTCTCGAGATGCCTGCAAGTGAAGCGATAGAGCTGTTAAAGTAATAGGGCTGTGCTTAAAACTAAAAGCCTGTCATTAAGCACTGGAACAATAAAAATGAATGGTGGCTCCTAGACTTCCCTTCCCCTTCTAGAAACGCTCAGGCCCTTGGCTGCTCAGATGAAAAGCTGAACAATCCGAGCGGGCTTTGCTTCTCCGCTTTGGAGATGTGGCACTCAGAGCCTGACAGAAAGTAACCCCCAAAACCACACGGATAAGTGTAGGGGAATTCATCAAATCCGTTCATTTGTGCCTTGACTTGTTTGAAAAAGATGTGGAAAGACACCCCCTGAAATGTATTTTGCTGGTAGTGGCTCTGTGAGCAGGGAGTTTTCTCCCCGTGCAGCGCGGCTGAGCTCCCATGCGGACGATCCCCGAACAATGTGCTGTACCAGCACACACACACAAAGCTTTAATAAGAGGGATACCATTTATAGGCATCGAGACCGTGCCAAACTGGTGATGCCATTCCGCAGGAATCTAAATAAAGAACGATTTTGTGAGTGGAAATGATAAAGTTGTCAAAATGCAGACACTTGGCACACCCCTTTCCCTGCCATACCATAATTACACAGCTAGGAAGTAAATGCCGGTCCTTTCACGCTTATGAGTCCTTTATGTAGCTGGTGTAATGTATTGATTTCTAAAAAATGCTGCAATATTAGGCAACATGTTCTGTGTTGACATGGATCAGATGCTAAAGTAGTACATCCAGGCAGTATTTTTAAATAAATGCGGCTAGAAAGACGAACTGGCATAATGTGGGGAACACAAATATGTTCATTTATTTGCGCTGTGTCTGATTGAGCGGTCGATGCCGACGCAGCGAAAGCTCTGGGCTGAAGGACCACCAGAGCACAGGGATTGGGAGCAATCTCCTCCACCACGGCAAACAGATCCCTCCTTCCCTGTGTCTCATTTATAAACTGCAAACCCTGTTCTCTAAAAATCCTCAAATTACCCCTTTCCTTCACCAGAATTGCTGGTGCACAGCAAGAAGAATCCAGCAGCATTTCTGTGCTGTTGAGCTCTTTCTTGCTACTCAACCCTCTTTTTTTCTTTTTTTTCTTCTTTTGCCTACGACCATCTCATTTGCATGAGGATGACATTTGTTGCTCCAGTAATTTCATCTGATAATGGCCAGCTTGCAAAGCGGATCTGAAAACATATTCCTTAATTATGTGTTGCCAAGCAACGAGAGGGTTTGGCCATAATCACAGAAAGATTATCTTCTCATTGAAGGCCCTGAAAGGTTTAGCTGAAGTAGGACCTGTAAAATTGTCTTCATTTTTATTTATTTCCCCTTTTTCCTTTCCAAATAGCCTGAGAGGTTTTCTTCCTGTTAAACTATATTTTAAAAGTAGAAGCCAAGGTAAGGCACGTGGCACATGGAAGGATACGGATTAAAAATGGGGAAGTGCGTGGTGGTTTGTAGATGTTTGAGCTGTGCTGAGCAGGAGTGTTCACACTTACCCACGAGGGGATAAGCTGAGGTTAGAAATATGTTAAGATGTTTTAAAGCTTTGAGTGGATGGCAGAAACGTGACTAAACCCAGGAAAATTGTATTTGCCAGCAGGAAGGGCCAGGATGCGTTTTTAGGAGCGATGAGCCTTCTCCTGGCTGTAGCTTTGGCTGTGGTTATTCGAGTCACAAGGTGAAAACAAATTCAGTATTAAACTCTGTCTCCAACTGGCTGCAAATATTTTCTGTCAGTGTAGGTTAATGTCTTCTCAGTCAGCAGAGGGTTATAAAGTGCACGTTACAGCCCAGTCATGTTTTGAAGCTATGTATATGGATAAGACCTTAAAACAGATGATTTTGGGGTTTTTTAAAGTCTTGTTGAACTATGCGTTGTAGTCTTTCTGCAGTGAGTTGTTCCTAAATACCCCATTTGTCATTTTGTGCTGAGTTTGACACTCTGTGTGCATTCTGCCCAGCTGCTGTTCACTCTGGAGTTCGGGCAGAGGGCTTGCAGGAGGAAGGTGTCTTCTGCCTGGTATTCCTGATGGTAGAGGCAGGGATACAGGCACGTGCCACATGGTTATGGACCTCTTGCTTTGGCATGGTCAGGTACGGGAAAACGAGCAATGAGATTTAGTGCTGCAACTGCTTTGCTTTTCTTAAAATAATTTTTCAGAAGTTAGATAAATTGCCCTTCCTGGGAATTGCAGGGTTGTGTGAAGAGAAGGTGGTGAACGAGCACCTTAAACCCTTTGCTGTGGTGGTAGAGTGACGTCTCCGGAGATGAGCTGGCTTCCCATGCCAGGAGCTCCCTGTCACAGCTCCGGCAAAGCTGCTGCTCTCCTGTCATTGAGACCTTGTCAGGAATAGCTGACAGGATCACCAGCCAGTGAGCACACCAAGTCAGCTCAGTGGCGAGCAGGAAGAAAAACCCTGCAAGGTCTGAGTGACAAACACGTGTCAGCAGGAGGGCTGAGCCAGGCTGGGTTTGTGGCCAGCCCCGTGCTGAGCTGGGAGGGAGTGCAGGGAAATAAATAGTCCAGGTCAGCAAAGCTGGTGAGGGCAACCAGCATCTCACGGTCACTGATCACATTGCTGCAGCTCCACCTCCAGATTTTGCAACTTCAGTTTATGATGTTTGCTAATATTTTTATTAGATTAGTTAATTTACCTTTTTTTTTTTTTTAATCCAATGTTTTAGCAGTAAAGCAGTTGGCAGATGAGAAGTCTTGTATTTTTGTAGCTAGCCTGGACTTCTCCCAAGCAGGGGCTGGTCCAGATTTCTGTTTCTGGTGCTGGACTTATGGAGCTTAAATGAGAAATGGTGATTCATTGCAAATATGTGTCTTGGGTGGTTTATCAAGCTCTCAGTTACACATAAAGATATGAAAGCAAATTATCACGAAAGGGAAGATGCTTCCCACAGGGATGAGGAGCAGGGCTGCCCTGTAAAGTCAGGTGGGTATCATCAGGAAGCAAGGGAAAAATTACTTGGCTGTAAGATTTGGTTGAAAGCCTGACCTTTTCCTGAGCAGGGAAAGCCAGGCTGTGGGCAGCTGCCCTCCTTGGACAAGTTGTTCTCTCCAGTGTGAAGGGGACTCATCCTCTCTTTCATCAGCTTAGAGCCCAGCCAGAAATGCCTTTCACTGTGATTAGCTCAGCTCCGCTTGTTCTCTTTAACACCTCATTGTGATGCCTTTTATATTGGTATTTTCCCCCCTGTGACAGATAAAAACTGCGTTAACCACACATAATTGCAGGCTGAAACTCTGCACATCGGCAACCCCCAAGGAGGAAAGAGCATAGGCAGGAGCAAGAGCCTTGATGGTTGTTAAAGGATGGTTAAAAGAGCCCATCAAAGATTGTTAAAAAAGTGACATTTGCCCACTCTTTTAAGCTATTAATTCTTTTAACCTAATTAATTTAAGCTAAATTGCCATAGCTTTCTATGGGCAGAGTTTAGCAGGATATTTCCTACACAGTATAAATTCCCTGAGCATTTGCTGATGTTGATTTATTCTTTGCCCAGTACAGTGGACAGCTCAGAAATCGACTTCAGGTTTTCTTCCGTGTGTTTTCTGTGCAAACCACAGCGTGGAATCACAGTGTGTCCATGTAAGGCCGCTCAATTAACAATCCGGACTGAAACAGCACCAAGGGAAGCTCCGTGCACTGAATAAATCTGATTTAATTTGCACATTGACCTGACAGACCATAGCATGTCCTTGGAGCCGTTCCCAGCTAGTGTGTTAGTCCAGGTAAACTCTGCACTGCGCTCACTAACAAAAATGTGGAGTAATGATTTGAACTGGGATCATAACATCCATACAAAAATCCGGGTTGAAGTAAGCAGACGGGTCTTTCTCGTGTCTGCTGTCCCAATGGCCACAGCATCCAGACATTAATATGCAAAATGATAAAGGAAGTAGCTGGAAAGCTCACAGTGAGTTTGGGAAAGCCTTTGAAAGGCTCACCAACCTCTTCTGAGCACATGAGTTTGTGGGTCTTAAAACTGAAAGGACCCAAACTGCCCACCTTAGTAGGGGGAATGGCTGAAGAACAGAATGTGCAGAAGATGTGCTGTTGACTATCTTGATATGCCACTGACTATCTTGGCCAATCTGCACATACAGTTCATTGGTGGCAGAGAATATGCTTTTAAAATACTTCTTTAAAGGCTGAAATACGCTTTTTATAATGGTTTTATCAAAAGCAATATAAAGTGTCAAACTCATTCCAGTTGCAATTCATTGACTTTAGTGCCACGGCAATAAAAATGAATTTGGCCTGTCAAAGGAGAATGTGTTGTCAGATGCACAAGTGTTGTCATCTTCAATTTACACTTTCCTTTCACCCCGTGTCTCTGGTTCTCCAGCATTGTTAGGACTTTCATATATCCAGATCATTCTCTGACTGTATTTGCTGACATTTTTTTAGCTTTCTCATAAGTAGTTTCCATAGCTACAAACTTCGTGTTCACAGAGGGGAAAAAAATTTAAAGGTTTCTTATTATTATTGTATTAAACATTCTTTATATTTCTTCTCCCTGTCATTCTCATATCATCACACTGCAGCCCAGTTTAATGAAAATGCTGCACAACTGAATTGCCTGTTATTTTTAAAAGCGAAGTAGGTGCTGAGCTGAATCCTTGAAAAGCAGAAGACCAACATCATTAAGCCACTGATGTAGAATAAATGTTGCAGAGGTAGGACTGGTATTAGTAAGGTTTATAGATGGCAACTGGCAGGCGAGCTTTTGACTTTTACACCTAAATAAAACCTGACATTAACAGCATTCTGCTGGCTTTTGGTAAAGAGAGCTAATTTGTAATCTCTTTTGTCTGCTGTTGGTAGTGTTTCGTTAAAGATGAAGTGTTACTTCGGGGAGTGGGATTCGCGTGGGTTGTTTTTCCAAGATTTAGTTCCGCCTCTCCAGTAGGGAGGTGCTGGGCATTCCTGGGGAAGGGTTTGGGCAGAGGTGTTTGGCAGCGGTGCTGGACAGCCGTGCTCTGGGCAGGGCAGCCCTGGGGAAGGGGTTGGGCAGAGGTGTTTGGCAGTGGTGCTGGAGCAGCTTTGTTCAGGGAAACAGGAGGCTCCGAGTGCCCAGCGCCATGTCCGGGGCCTTGCCTTCTGCACCCTCAATCCAATTAGCTGCTCCAGAGCAGATGGAGCAGATTAGTGCCCGGCTCTCCTTCCTCCACCCTCTCCCCCAGTGCAGGGGGTGTCCGGCCAACAATCGGCTTAACCGTGGGTCCCGTGGCACAGCCCCTGCCCTGCCCCTCGGCAGGGAAACCTCTCAGCTCTGGGGCTCCTGCAGCTCATCCCCGGCCTGCTGGCTCCAGTTCTTTGGTAGTTTGAAAGCCCTCGACCTAAACTCGTTTGTCAGGCATAAATTCCGTTTCTTGGTTTGTGAAGTGTCTGCGACATGGCCACCAAGATGCGTGAGCTGTGCTCCACGTTGGAACAGCCACTGCAGCAGTGGGGTCAGGGGTGGAGGATTGTGGTCCTTTCCAACTTGCAGCATTCCCTCCCGGAATCTCAGCCAGCAGAGGTTGGGTGGCCAAGGGAGATGATGGCCTCTTGCCTCATCTTGTAAATGAAAGCAGTGTCAGGCAAGGAGAGGCTGGGAGAAGTGACACCACAGGTCTTTTCCTGCAGTTCCCAAAAACGTTACAGTCTCTGGGAAAAGGGTAGTTTAGGCTCTGTAATCTGAGACATGAGCAGGTTGTCACAATAAGAAGGAAACCAGCAGGGCTTATCTGCTGGTGGAGGTCCTTGGTAAATACTGGTGTGAACAGCCAAGATGGCATTCTCATGTTTTATTCATGTATGCTGATATGTATAGACATGAAAATGGGGAGAAAAAAACCTCAAAAATATAATCAGTGTCTCAGTCATTATCCATTTGGATCAGTGCTTCTACAGTCTTCATTGTTTGCCAGAAGTGTCTTGTTTCGGTTATCGAGCAATTTATTATTTCCTAGCTTGGTGAGCAAACAAGCAGACGGGACTTTGTTTAGACAGCAAACACAGTGATAAGAAATAATTTAGGATATACTTTCCATGAAAAAAGTCAGAAAAAGAGGATCAGAACTGAGGTGTCACGGAAACATTTGGCATGTATTTTCCCAGTGTGGAGGTGGTATCTCCAGGTGGGTTCCCTCCATCCAGGGAGCATCAGGAGGTGTAGGGTGGTGGGATGCAGGAACCTGGCAGTACCCCCCTGACTCCCCTGCTGGTCTTCTTAACCTTAACACGTTTCCTGACGCTTGTGCTAACACTGCAAATCCCTGAGCTGCCTCCTACACATTCCCTTACTGACCCTATAGATTATCAGCCTTTTCTTAGGATGGCCCAGTCTCTTATTGGAGTCTCTCACTGCTACCTGCAGAGTGAAAAAAACCAGGAATGAAGATGTCACACAGATTTGTTTTGTTCTCTGCCCTCTTCTGAGTGCTTTGTTAGAAAGGTTTAAATGAATATTGAAAAAGTACAGTAGTTCATGCAAGTGCATATATTTTGTTTTGTTGATGCAAGGAATCTTGATTAATATGATGAAGGATAAAAGAGAGGATTCAGTGTGGACAGCAGAGAGCTTGTCAGTATCTAGACCATCCTGCTGGGACACTGAAGTAATCAGGAATGCTGAAATGTAGCTTTAGTTATCCCACCTGGCCAGCAATTCCTGTAATCTCTTCTATCGAGCTTTCCCCATCTGTGAATTCTTCCTCATGTCCAGTAGACCTGCATAAAAGTGGGAGCTGTTATCTTACCAGCTGAAACATTTGGCTTAAGAGCCTTAAATTTCCATTTCGTTCTTGTCTGCAGCAAATGTGGTCTTGTTCCATCTGCAGTCAGGGCTAAAAGGTCCCAAAACCTGGATTACTGATAACTAATAACATCAGGGCAGTGCCAAACAACCTGTCATGCTCTGCAGTGGAATTTTTCCCCTTGGGGCTCGTTTTTATTCAGCAGGGAAGGTGTTCTCTGTATTTGCTGCTCATCCTAGAAGCCCAGGCTCCCTCGGAGCAGTGTGGCATCTCCCATGCCATGCTCTGGCCACAGGGAGAGCCAGGGGATCATCTCCCTGCTCTGAGATAAGATACAGGGATACATCCCATGGACCAGCAGCCCCACGCTCTGGCTCATCAGCTCTTTTTCACTCCAGTTTTCTGTTTCTGAAGCTTGCATGAGAGAGGCCAACAAAATGATTATTTCTAATTTTTGTAGAACATCTTTCTGGAGGAGCAGTTTCCAAAGTAGGGCAGTGAGTCAAGTTCACTTGAAAAATGGTGATTTTGTCATTGATTTCATTAGGAGAAGGACTTTTACTCTCTCCTGCAAAAGGAACCAGCTCTACATCACTGACTTTTATTGCATTTCTTAAAATTAGATCTACAAACCCAGTGGTTTCTTAAGCAGGAGAAGCTGTATGTTTCATGCATTGGAAGCCTGTGCATTATTAAAAATAATAGGATAGATTTGTCAAATGGATAATGAGTAGGTTTCTTTCTCTGTTTTTCAGTGTTTTAATGAGTGCAGGAAATGTTTGCTATTTATTTGCTTTCAGGTTTTACCAAGGAGCTCTGGAGATAATTGTCAAATTTCCAAGTGTGTATCAATATTTCATGAAGCCCTGTTTTCCCTCTGTACATTAACAAGTTGGGTCATTAGCACTGGGACTGATATTAACAGGCTGAAGCAAGGCATGAAAAGGAATTCCACCAAACCCTTGCAAGTTTGAGAGTTTCTGAAACAAAATTCTAGTCAGGTCTTCTGGGTAAAATAAATACCGGTGACGTTACTTGGTTTCAGATGTTAAATCTGTCGGAGAATTTCTTGTTTGATCTCGGTTTCTGCGGTTTGTGGACCTGATCCAGAGAGCACCAAGGCTTTGTGTGTGTGTTCTGTGTGTTTTGTGTGTGTGTTCTGTGTGTTTGGCCTCACGCCCAGCACTTAGCACGAACTGGGGTGTACCTTACAGAGATAGGATATCCATCCACGTCATCCTCTGGAAAAAAAGCAAATTCCACCTTTCCCACTACCAGCAAATTAAATTGTGTTGAATTATTAAAGCTCAAATTGCTTTTAGACGTGGTACCAGTCAGCACTGATGCTGACTGTTTAGTTTGCTGTTGGCTATTCAGTTTTGGGTTATTTTTGCATGGTCTTTGAGGTGCAGAACGGGCTGTGTGTTAACAACTATTGTTCTGCTTTGGATATTTGCCATTTAAAACAGGCTACGTTTTGCATACAGTTGAACGTTTCTTTTCTTCTTAATTTCTGACGTTTTTATGTAAAACCATCATATCCCTGTTCTCATTCTGATTAGGCAACTTACCCCGATTTTGGTTCGCTCAGCCTAAAACTGGTGTCAGGCTGGCTTCTGCTCCTATTCATGATCTAACCCAGCTAGCTCAGTGCAATGCTCTCAAGACAAAAAATAACTCAGGAAATTAAAATTATTCATAGATACAGACCCACTGTCTTCTGCTGTAGAGAGGGTGCAAAATTTATTGATAAATTCTTGTGGCTTTTTGAGCATCCTAAACGGTTGCCATAAGTGCTTCACCGGGCACAGCTGAGTGGGTGCTGGGAAAGAGCAAAAAGTGAGACTTTAAACTTGATTGAACCACACAAAGTCTGGAGCGTTAATGTGGAAATCTGAAAGTGTGCAGAGAGCTGGAAGGTGGATGGAAGGAGCATCCAGGGCTTCTGAAACAGATAAGTGCTTCAGAGTTAGAAGTGATTAGAGCAGAAAGGGACCAGTGGTGCTTCCGTGGAGAAGGAGGGATGGAGTTCTGCAGGAAGGGCAGAGCTGGCTGTTTGACAGAGGGGTTTGAAGATCCTTGGAATTAACAGGTGTCAGAACTGGCATGTCTGTCAGTACTTTGGGATCATTTTAGGATTTGTGACACTGTGGGCTACAGTAAAGCAAAGGAAGTCGCTTGTGAACAGAAACAGCAGTGTTATTCATGGTAGCAGTTCAGGAGGAGAAAGAGGAATGGCAATCGTGCAATATTGACACAACAGGAGTGTGTGCAGATAATGAATTTGGTCACGGCTCGATATGACAAAGTTCCAGACTGTAAACAGGAATATTTGTCAGAGGGGAGACAGTGCTCAGGGTGAAAAATGGGTGCTTTGCTAAGTAAAAATCACCTTGTAAAGGATTTGCAGCTGCGGGGGGGTTGTGAGAGAAATCCAGAGCAGATCCGTTTGACTGCCCTGTCCTTCTAGGAGGAAGTTTGGAAAGTTGGCAGTAAATACATCTTGTCACTTTTGCTTAGCTCTGAAAATGAGCTTTTCTCTGAGCTGGACTCAAGAAGACAAGACTTTGCAATGGAATTCCTACCCAGCTTTTGGTGGTTTTCTGGTTTGCTCATTGATTGCCTGTGCCAGGTGCCAAGAGGACACGATTCCTCTGTGTGATGCTGCCTGGGAGAATCTGGCCTTACTCTGGACAGTTTCCTGGGGAATCTCTGATTTCCTTTGCTCCCACTCTGGGAAGTTATTAGGCACGCTGAGTGGATACACCTCTTACCTATTTGTTTGTTGAGTCTGTTCCTAAGGCACTTAGAGCCCCAGGGTTCTCTGAAGAAGCACATACTAAGGGGTGCTGGACAGCCCAAGCTGCACACACTGCTGAGAGCAGGCAGGGCTGGAAACTGCCCCAGCGAGTCAAAGGGAGCAGCTTTCCTCCAGCACAAACACATCTGGAGAAGTGGGAGAGAAAGGAAGAAGGTAGGAGAGCAGAAGAAAGAGGAAAATACTGGAATCAGCAACAGTCATCCAACCAAAATACTGCAGCGGGACAGAGGGTGCCCTAAAGGTAGCCAGTTTCTAGGAAATTATTCCATGCTTGGAAAGAATGGTGCTGGTAGCAGTCAGAAAATGTTTGTATTCCAAGTTTTTTGTATGTTTCCCCTCTCAAACTGGCGCAGTTACACGCTTTGTTTGCCTCCAGCTCCTACTCTTTGTGGGGTTAGAAATACTCTGACTCAAGTCCATCCAAATACAGCAGTGCCATGCTTGGTAAATGGGTCATGAGCCCTTGGGGTCTGAGCAAAGATTTTCAATCAGAATTTGGCAAAATAACAAGTTAAAATTATTTTCAAAAAACTCTCGATTCCAAGATTTCACTTTAAGATTAATTTTGCTCATAAACAACGTGTGACCTGTGCTTTGGTGCTTTGCATTAAGCCGTGTGGAGCTCCTGGGTGTCAGGGTAAGGCAATTTTGGAGATCTCCTGGAGTGATACCCATATTCTCCTGTCAAGTTTGGGATGATTCTTTTTCATCTCCTGCCTGGAAGTGGATCACGAGGGTGTCCTGAGGTTTCTTTTTGGAGCCACACTCAGAAAACTCAACCTTACTGCTGCTGTTGCTCTGTGCTCACCTGTCTGCAGCCCACAGCTGTGCTCCTCAGCCTCCCTCACGTCTGACACTCATGTTTTGTTTCATTCTGTGGCTGGTTTGAAGCAGGAAAACCCAAACCCTCCACACTCAGGGCTCCCATCACGAGGAGCACAGCCCTGGGAGGCCACAGCTTCGCGTTCAATTACACTGAGAGCATCTCAAGTGCACCCCTGGAAACAGTCCATGACCCCTGTTTCTCCTTGGCCAGAGTCCTGTGCTGAGGAGAGGCATCAACATGTTGGTTTTCTGCTGCAGCTAAGGAGTATTTTCTCCCTTTGCCTTCCCAGTCTCCCCAGATGCTGCCTCTTCCCCAGGAGCGCTGTTTTGGCACGGAACATTGGAATTTCCCTGGGGGGATGTTCAGTTGTCTCAGCATGGCAGGTATCAGCTTCTTTCTGATCACAGGTGTCAGATGCTGGTCAGATTGACAGATCCACGTGTGACCAACACAGGGAAAAGCTGCAGTTTCTGTACCTGAGGTTTTCTTCCCTTTTCTGTGCAGCCTCTCTGTCCCCGTGCTGGTTTGAGAGACGCGCACGCTCTAAAAATTCTCTTCCTAGAGAGTTTGCTGTGCTTGGGATCTGGTCTGCTGTTTAAAAAAGCCACACAGCCTTCCTGGTTGGTATTTTCCATCACCAAGCAGGGCAGAGGCTGGGAAGACCACCCACCAGTGCCGCTGTGCTGACAGGGATTCTCAGATGCTGTTGAGGACGGGCTGACTGATGCTCTCAGAACGTGCCCATCCTCTCGTGGACCACGTTGGGTGGTTGCAGCCCACCCTGTGAAATGCAGAGCTGCAGTGGGGATGTCCAGGGGACAGAGTGACAGCTCGTCACAACTAGACAGCAGTTCTGTATTTGACATCTTGAGGTCAAAAACTGTCAGTTCCTTATTTTTTACGGTGTCTTAAATCGCCTGGAGAGTGTTTTGAGCCTTGTCAAAATGAATTAATTAAGGCCAAGTCATATTCACAAGCCTGTGCTGCTCTGATTCAGCAGCAGGACTGTGTTTGATTTTCAGACTAATAATTACAAGTGGTTTTGGAGGATCTGGGGGGCTGATAGAGCCCGTTTGTGTTTCCTCCAGAGCTACATGTGCTACAGTTTTTGCTTGCTCTTTGCCTTGGCAGTCTGTAGCATTGTTTTCCTCCTCCTTAGGAACACAGCCAGTTTTCTAATTAAGGAAATCACTCTGCAGCCATTGTCGCTGTTCATTTGAGTTCTTTGTCCGTACCAAAGTTTCCAGCTCCCCAAAAGATTTGAAGTCACTCCTTACTACAGCTGGAGGAGGACAGAAGTTTTGGCTCAGGGCAGGCTCTTCCTCTGACTCTGTTAAGAGCCAGGCATCAAGCACCACTGTGGGCAGCACATTCACTTCATAAGAGCTTCAAATCCACCTCTGGCCATGACAAATACTGCTGAGGTTATTTTTCTATTTGATTCGTATATAAAAAAAAAAAAAAAAAACAGTTGTGAGAAATAAACATCACTTTGTGCTGGGCTTTACTGCTTACTGGGCTTCGAGCCTAAAAGGATTTAAAAGTCATCATGCTCTAAGGGAAAGTTGTAGCGAGAAAGAGGATGTGGAGGGTTGCTCCAGCCAGCTGTTGTGATTTGGGAAAAGGCTTGTCCTGACTGATGGAAAGGAGACTGGGACTGAGACAGAGAGGCAGCCAGGGCTGACACAGCTACGCCCAGTGGGATTAGGACCAAATTAGAAACTCGGCTTGCAGGGGTTTATCATTTCCTTTATATTGTGACATTAATAAATGCAAACCTTTATCTTTGAGTTGTTATCCTCCCTTGTATCTTTTGTTAATGAGCATTGTCCCCAGTTCAGGCTGCACTGATAACTGGGTGGAGAGGATGGAGACACTCATGTGCCGTGCAAAAGTACCTGGGGTGTGAGGAAAGGACATGGGCACTTCTCAGTGTGTGTGTGTGTGTGCCAGCTCCTCCTGTCAGCCTGGAGTTGGACGAGAGTCCTGGAGACAATGCCATGTTAATGCAGCACAGTTCAGTGCTTTCGGTATTTCACAGTGCAGCACAATAACTTCTCATTTTGTTTCTGAAGTACATCAAATTCAGAACATATGCACCGTGTCAGGGCTGCTCTTGCTATTTCAGCCCAAAGAAAATGCTCAGATCAGGCCTGGTCGGTCACCCAGGGGGAACTGTTGAACTGAAAGATGGTGGGTTTAGATTAAATACTGGGGAGAAATTAATTACAGGTGAGGAACCTGTGGCTGCCCCATCCCTGGAAGTGTTCAGAGCCAGGCTGGACAGGGCTTGGAGCAATGTGGTTTAGGGGAAGGTGTCCCTCGGGGGGTTGGAACTGGATGAGCATTAAGGTCCCTTCCAGTCCAAGCCATTTTGTGATTCTGTGGCTCCTGCACAGCTTGGCTTCACAGTGGAGGCCGTGGTGGCCTGGTGCTCAGCTGGGGTTGGGCTCTCCAACCCCGTCAGTGTGCTTTCCATCCTAGATAGGTCCCATATGGAAGGGAGCTCTCTACTAGCCAAAATAAAGACACTCAGCAATCTGCCAGAGCCGATTAAAGCATGTAGTCTGTTACAGGCAGAAAGAAATACAATTTGAGGTAGAGGATACAAAATACATTTGCAAGGCATCTGAGCCTGATGCTAAGACATTCTCTCTCTCAATGTTGTTGTTGCCAATAGCTTCTCTTGTGCTCAGACCAAAACTATTTAGGGTGGAACATTTGCTCCCTACTTTCTAGCAAGCCTGGTCGCAGGAATGAAGAATGGATTCTTTTAGTGGCCGCAGCTGGTTTGAATGATCCCCACACTGAACCCATTGACTCCAGGCACTCCTCATGCGAATCACAAGGAAGCAGCAACTGGGATTTTGTTTTTGTGCCTGACAGGGGCAGAAACAGCGGAGCAGTCACAAGTCGATTGCTCGAACTCAGGCACATGCCAGGGATGTCCCCTGCACACTCTGTAGCTCGTGCTGGCAGCAGGCAGCGTTCACCTGCTTACTCTGAAGTCAGGAGGCAGAGGAGGGTGAGGTGTGTTGCTGTCTGGGTGTCTGTGCTGCATCCTCAGCCACAACTCCTGCAGAGCCCCCGGAGAGCACAGCGTGGCTGCACTTGGTGCAGATCCATCATGTTCGTTCAGTGAGAGCTGGAGGAGGAGTTCTGCAAGGATTGTGACCCTTGCATTACACACAAGACAAGAAAAAAGTCATGAATCCCTTCAGTGTCAGTTGGCAAGACCTTGAGCAAGGCACTGAGATGGATCTGCACCTCTCTCAAGGTCTGCTTCTTCTGAGGAGAAACAAAACAGCTTGTTTTGGTAAACTCGGGGAATCATTTCCACACCCTGTGGCAGATCCATGTCTCTTTTTATCGGGGATCTCTCTGTTGGTTACTGAGCTGAAGGAGAGTCAGTTTAGGTTAGATATTGGGAAGGCATTGTTCCCTGGGAGGGTGTGAGGCCTTGGCACAGGGTGCCCAGAGAAGCTGTGGCTGCCCCTGGATCCCTGGCAGTGCCCAAGGCCAGGCTGGACACTGGGGCTTGGAGCAGCCTGGGACAGTGGAAGGTGTCCCTGCCATGGCTGGGGTGAACAGGATGAGCTTTAAGGTCCCTTCCAAGCCAAACCATTCTAGAATTCTATGATTTTATGTTGAGAGCAACTTCTAAGAAGTTTCTGCAGAAGAATCTCCTTCCTTTTTCCTTCCAAAGGATGAGGGCTTCAGGGAGACAAATTTTGTCTGCTTGCAGAGAGAGGACAGCAGGTCAAGGAAGGAGACTTGTGTTGGGCTGAGAATGAGGGAGAGATTTGGGAAAACTCCTGCTAAAAGTAATGTCACCGAATAGAAAGGGGTTTGATGGTAATTAAAAAGCCACCACTGTATTCTTAAGTATTCTTAAGAAAGTCAGCTGGCCATGTGCTCTGGGTTTTTTTTTTTCACAATATTGGGTTTTTCTTTGTATTACCAAAGGTATTAATTAGAGGAACAGATTACACTGAGCACTGTACAATTATCTCTTGGGTATTTGTGAGCGATGAATACTGTGTGAAATTGTGAAATGCTCATTTAGCTGGGTGTCTTGATGAGCACCATGTCTTACTTCCCCTCTTTGCCACGTTTCCTGAACCTGTTGATTACAGCCAGCAGGGTGGTTTTGTGTCAGTGGCAGCTCTTGGGGGGGCTTTGGGACCCCCTCAGACAGAGGCACAGTGTAGGGTTGTTGTTGCTGCAGGAGCCTCTTTTTCAAGATCACAGGGAGTTTTCTCAACACACTCAGTTTAATGTGGTTTGTTTTGTAATCTGTGTGATCTAATCAAGTGTATAAACACGTAGGCAGGGGTGGGATGCATCAGCATCCTTCTTTGCCAACTGCTTTCTGTTGCAAGGCAGGAAATTTTGTCAGCTTTATGAAATTTCAGTGCAAGACCCCTTTCCCTCCCTTCCCCTGTCTTATTCCCAACAAAGAAATTAAACTTGATCAGTTCATTTTGCCATACCTCACTTTGGTGGGTTTGTGGCACAGTTTTAAGACCAAATAAATTAATTGAGACTCGCCATACGGTGTATAACTACAGCTCTTGGGTTGATAGGTGATGGGTTTTATTGAACCAATAAAATATAGAAAATGGTTAGAGGAAAAGAGCTTACTGCAGTGATATTGTTCAGTGTGATTTACAGTTTTATAACTGTAGGCAAATGTGAAATATTTTTCACTATCTTGGGTATACATTATTAGATAAACCTATATCCTGTGCTTACCTACATCAGCACTGTGATAGTGAAGAGACATAAAAATGAAGACATTTTCAGCCCATTAGAGTTAACGTGGTTTCGAGAGCAGTCAGTTTCTCTACAGTTTGGATTTTATTTGTCTCTCAGTGTGCTGAAGATGCCTGCAGGAAATGCCTCCCAGCAGCTGTGGGAGCTGCGCTGTAGCAATCCTTGGCATGCACAAAAAATAAAGACACCTTAAATATGAAGGTTGTTGGCCAAAACACCAGCTCATGAAAAACAGAGAGAAAATACAGCTCTGTGCAGGAATTCTTTGTTGAGCATCCTGGTCTTGTTGCATTGCTGAGGTTGCCCCCATGAGAAAAGCCATGGAGAGCAAGGACAGGGCTGCTTCAGGAGGTCCTTAACGCCCCTCGCTGTGGCCAGAGGAGTGTGGTGGACTTTGAGGGCTCCTGGGCCACAGCCTGGAGCTGGGACAAGCTGGGGCTGCAGTGCTACAGCCCCTTCCCAAGGGAGTGGAGGGCAGGAGGGCAGGAGACAGCCCTGGAGCTCCAGGGTGGAGGTCAGACCCCTGTGCCTGGGGGAGAGGTGGGTGTTGGACTGCCGTAGCACAGGAACAGCTCATCGTTCTTGGAATTGAAAAATAAGAATCTGCCAGTGTGTTATCTGGATTAATGAAGATGAAATGTGCTGTATAAATACATCAGGAGCGTGATCGTGCCGTTATCCCTTGGGCTACTCTGGCTCACAAGGAGAAAAGGTTGATTTGTATTTGTAGATGATTTTGCTTGCTCTGCCAATGCTCATTTTTGTTTTAGTGCGAAAGCTGAGGATTTTGTGTTTCTTTTGCTCAAAGATGGAGCAGATTAGCAAAGATTTTTCTAGATTATCATCGTTTAAATAGCTCTGGTTTAAGATAAATGTTTCAACTACAATTACTTATTGGTGATACTATTTTAAACACTGATGATGAATTAGGGAGGTTATAAGCTCAATTATTCAGGGTTCTGTGCAATATTTGGACACTTGAACATGGTTTTCCATAAACCAGAAGGCACTGGCGTGCAGCTGACCGGCCTGAGGGCCCTCAGGCTGGGGTGGGATAGGGGGAGATTTACAAAATGATGAGAGTTTAACCTTGCTTTGACTCCAGCCCACCCTGGGCGCTGAGGAAAACCCCGTGTGGAAACCCTTGATGGGGTGGCCATCACTTGTGCTGACACGTGGAAGGTCACAGGGTGAAGGGGCACTTTGGTGTCACAACGTTGGTGACGGTTTTCAGTCAGCATTGCCTGGTCCCCCGTTTTAATTTAAGAGGTGAAATGTGTGGCCGGGGATTATCACTAATCCACAGACTGTTTTAGGGCCAGGGATGAGAAAAAATGTTCGGTATGCTCTCAGCCATTCCTGGTGCGTGTTGTGCATCCAGGCCCCAGGAGCAGCACAGGTCCAGAGGGGTTTGCCTCAACCTCCAAAGCTTTGGGAAGACTGAGAATGTGAGGTGGGGTGGCCAGAGGCACCTCAGCTCCCTCCAGGTCCTTACTGTCCGCTATACCAAAAGAAATCACATCCCCGATGTCATTTGAGAATTTCTGGGAGGGTTTTGGCTGGTTCCAGCCCCGTTTGGGTCCACAGGCTCTGGTCCAGATCTGCTGCCCGTGTTTTGCAGCCAGGCAGGAATGCTAGTGGCCAGGAAAAGCCTGATAAAGAGGGAAAATAGAGAATGAGAAGGTTAATCATTGAACTTTTTGTTATCTTTATTCAGCTTGGAAAACTGAAGCCAGACAAGTTTTGCAGGGGGAGATAATATCCTTTATTAGAGCAACTTGTATAGTTAGGAAAAACCCCTACGTGTTTCTGGGACCACATGCTTTTCCTCCACAATTGCACATTGCATTAGAAACAAAATGAATTTAATTTTCAGAAGGTTCAGCGGATATTTGAAAGAACTGAATTTAAGAGCAACTTACGAGAAAAAAAATCTCATTTGGTTTAATTTGATTTGAACATTTCAAGAAAGATTTAATAGCCCTGAATTACAAAAGACTTCTTTTCTGGCTTGAAGTTTACTCATAGGAACTTGAGATCTGTGTACCAAAGGGCTGCCCAGGGCAGTGGTGGGGTCCCCATCCCTGGAGGGGTTTGAGAGCCATGTAGATGTGGCACTTGGGGACACGGGGCAGTGGTGACCTTGGCAGTGCTGGGGGAAATGTTGGACTCGATGATTTTCAAGGTCTTTTCCACCCTAAGTGAGTCAATGATTCTATGAAGTCAAAATTTCTACATTTAGCCTCCTTTTGTGCACCTGAAATCCTTCATAGCTGTGGTCACGCTCTCATTTCTTCCTGAAATACCTGCAAGGCTCTTGTGCACCTTCAGGAGGCCCTTAGCACACAGGAGAGGTGCAAAGTCAGGAGGGTTAAGAAGGGTGAGTTTAATATACAGAGTTCCCTGCTCTGACCACCCCTTTTTTCTCCTCAGTCTAAAAAAATGATTAAACTATAATATTCTAAGATGGGTGAGTTTGTAAATAATCAGTGTATTGCTATTAATCAAGGTAATTTCTCTGTTCCAGGAGATAAGACATTATTATGAATAACATTTCCAGTGAGAGGTTTTGCGTGCTCACCCTGACCTCATGAAATCTCCAGCATACAATCCAGTTCTGTGTAGTCTCCTTTTATCATTTTTGAGTGGGTTTATTTGTTGGTTTTTTTTATTTTTTATTTTTTATTTTTTCTGGCCTTCTACATCATCCAGCACACCAATTTAAAATTCCCTCAATCCAGCGTAGTCTCAGCTGTATTAATGCATGGCTCGAGGGCACAGATAGCTAAAAAGGGCTGTATTGTGTGGCATCTCTAAAATCTTTTTTTCTGAGAAGTTGGGTAAAGAGATTGAGGTTTCTCAGGGGGGCTTTGGATTGGGTTTTTTTTTCCCCCAGCTGAGTGAGCAGCCTTGCAGGTGGCTCAGAGAGAAGATGTTAGGACAGAAGATGCTGCTGGACTCCATGTCACCCCATTCCTGCTGAACTTTCCAGCAGAACATTGTCCTCTGGGAAAGTGGCTGCAAGCATAGTGTGGGATCCTTCATCATTTTCCTGATGGATCTCGGGAGACAGCTTTACAGCAATATTGAAAATAATCAAATATATTAGTTAGGGAACATGGGTTGGAGCAGGAGTGATTTTCTCTTCAATATTTTTCCTAGGATATCACACACAGAGCTCTGTCTTCTTAATGCAGTCATGCCTGAGGTGCAACCAGTGTTCTTCAACATTAGTTAAACCAGAAAATATTGGGGTTCGTGGAGTCATTGAATGGTTTGGGTTGGAAGGGACCTTTAAAGGTCCTTTAGTCCAATCCCCTGCCGTGAGCAGGGACACCTTCAGCCAGGCCAGGTGGCTCCGAGCCCCACGAGGTGATCAGCCTCCCTCCTTAAACTGTTCCTTGAAGGATACGAGGGAGAGCAGCTGGGCTTTGGTGGTCACTGCCAAGCCTGGAGCTTTGTTTGCTCTGTTTTTATGGTTCTGGGCTGCTCTAAGTGTCAACAGGAATGTAAAGCGTGCCCTGTTTGTTTTTCTAAAGTGCAACCATGATAAAATCCTATGATAGACCTGTAAAGCTTTCGCTGTAAAAGTAAATCAACTTTAATAGCAAGTAGGTTGTAGTTAAGTGCTTTTGAATGTTGGTATTTAGGGGGGTTTTCTCAGTTATAATCCGGTGCTACAGGGAATTGAGGGTGTTTATCTCAGGGAAACGAGTGGGATTTGCAGGCATTCAGCACCTCCCAGGACCTTCCAGGGTTGTTCCCCTGCTCACATGCTTCACCATCCTTTCTGCACTTAGAGGAGTTGATCTCAAGTTCCTCGAAGAGCGATGGGAGAGCACAGAGGAGCTGCGGCTCCAGACTGGGATGGGGAAAGAGACGGGAAAAACGCACAGCGAGAAACGAGGACATGGAAAAGCAGGAGCCGTGTGAACCCGCTGGGAACCTGGCAGTACTTGGGCTTCGTGTCTGTGCTGAGGGTTCCTTCCCTGGGTCTCTGCCGTGGAAGAGGCGTGGGCATGTGAGAGAGGGGAAAGTTGCCAAAGGTCCGTCGGCCTTGGCTGGAACGCTCCTGTCGTGGGCTGAGCGGTGGCCGTCGGGGCTCCAGGAGGGGTGACCTTGCAGCGGGGTCGCTGAACAGACGGCTCCAGCTGGGCTTGTGCGCTGGGCCAGTGCCCAGG
Organism: Melanocharis versteri; assembly: GCA_013397845.1. Classification (NCBI taxonomy): domain Eukaryota; kingdom Metazoa; phylum Chordata; class Aves; order Passeriformes; family Melanocharitidae; genus Melanocharis; species Melanocharis versteri. Next base: position 756,856 of record VZTG01001442.1, read on the forward strand.
AGCTATTTTAGGAGGTCTCAGAAGGGACAAGGCCTTGGCAGGACCCGTGGGTTTGCAGTGAGCCCTCGGTTCTCCCCGCAGGGGCCAGCGGGCATCGTGCAGGCTGTGCAGGAGCCCCTGGCATGGCTCACGGGGCTCAGGGACAGACCAGGGACAGCCCATGGGCTCCTGGTGTGGCTCACAGGGCTCAGGGACAGCCCAGGGACAGCCCATGGGCTCCTGGCATGGCTCATGGGGCTCAGGGACAGCCCAGGGACAGCCCATGGGCTCCTGGTGTGGCTCACAGGGTTCAGGGACAGCTCAGGGACAGCTCATGTGCTCCTGGTGTGGCTCACGGGGCCCAGGAACAGCCCATGTGCTCCTGGCTGCCTGGCATGGCACTCGCTGCTCGTGGCCTTTTGTCCCTTTGAATGGAGATGCTGGAGGTGTCCAGGTGGATTTCAAGGATTGGAGCCATCCCTTGCCCCAGGCCAGGGCTTCTGCTGCTCCCTGGCCCATCTGCAGCGTGTGCAGGAGGAGCTGAGGCAGCTGCCAGCCCTTCTTGGCACTCTGTGCTTGGCCAAAAACTGCTTTGGGGAGGCTCCTAAAGTCGAGCTGGGCTCTCACTGAAGGCTCCCACATTGCCCTTACAGAAAAAGTGAGGTAAAGCCTGGGCTGGGTCCTTGGGGGGTTGTTGTCCCTTGTGGCTGTAAACGAGTGACTTGAAATGACAACAGCTACAGGTGGACGTGGACATGAGGGTTTATCTTCCCAAAGGCTCTCCAGGCTCCCACCCCAGCCAAGCAGTCCTGTCTCTCTAGAGTCAGAAACTCCTCCAGGGCTGTCTGAAGCCTCTTCCGGGATCTAGACCTCCGGCAGATCTCAGGAATGCCAGCAGCAAAGCAGAGGTGCTCAGAGGGTGCCCTGCTGCTTAAAAGGTTGGGAGCACTTTGTGTCCAGCATAGTGGGAAGGACTAATGTCAGTGGTTAACAGCATCATTTAATTCCTACAGCAGTCTCCCAGTGTGGCCTTTTCTTTGTTTTCCACTCAGAATCTCTCATTATCAAGGTGCAAATACAAGTTCCAAAGGTGCTGGTGGCACACGGACAGCTGGTGAGATCGAATCCTTCCTGCTTCCCAAAACTGGATCCAAGTGCTTGCTTTGATCCTTTACCTTTTTTTTTTAATTGGAGGGAGTTTCCAGTCTAAACCACAGGGCTGTCAGTGGTCTGCCTGTGTGCTAAAGCCAAGTTTGCACCCCACAATGCTGGTTTGATGTGGACAGCCCTGCTGCTGGTCTGGGGGGCTCTCAGGCAGCAGAATTCCAGGCTGTCCCCATGCCAGAGCTGTCACTGCCGGTCAACAGGCTCATCTTTAGCCTTGATTTCAATATCTCATATTCCAGAACGTCTTTACAGCCTCTGAATCCCTCAGGGCAATTTGAAGTTTGAGCAGCCTCCTGCCCAGATGGCCGATATCAGCAGCTCTCCCCTGGCAGCAGCATCCTTCTCCTTGGGTTTATTTATTTTATCTTTTCAATCAAAAAACTAAAAAACCAACCAAAAACCAAAACAATGAAAGCTGTCCGTTTCCTGGAGCAGCTCATTTGTTTTTTACTGCTGTGGTTTCTTTCCAATTGGATGGAAGGGAAAAGATAAATGGATAAAGAGGATAGGGAGGGACCCAAAGGAGAGCTGGCACGGGATGTTGTCCCTGGTGCATGATGCTGTATGGCTGGAATGTGTGGCTCAGAGGTGAACGTCCCACCCATGAAAAATAAAGGATATATCCTGCAGCTGAAGTGCAGCACAGGAGAGAGTGCTGGATAATATCAGGAAACTGCCCACTGAGCACTACGAATACAGTTTGTTTCCTGGGCTTAGTAAGGGAGCATAAATTTATTGGGTTTGTTGTTTTTTTTTTGCTACCTTCTCCATGTTTTTTTTTTTAATATGAGCTGCAAAGTTCAGCCCTGGGCAGTGGGACAGTTTGAGGGTCCGTATCGTGTCTGAGTCATAACCACCAAACAAACCCTAACTGAGCTTTTCCCCTCTTTCTCCCCATCCCTCTCTTACCAAAAAAAAAGAAAAAGAATGCAGGAATCTGAGCTGCTCTGAGCAAGCAGTTTCCCTCTCTCCCAGGTGCTTCTTTTAGCTTTCTTGGTAGCATCCCTCCCTCACCACCCCATATGGCCTCTCCCATCTGCTCTGCCTCTCCCGTGCCCTGGCAGCTCCCACTGCCTCGCTGGTTTTGCCATCCCATCCCTCCGGGCCCTGCTCTGCAGTCCCCCTTCTCAGGGTCCCTGCATGGCCCTTGGGCCAGCACATCCCTCAGACACCCCTGTCTCCCCTCCATCACCCTGTGTGACCATTAGGAGTTTCATGTTAGACCTTGTTTAGCTCCTCTTGAAGTCACTCCTTGGTGTTGGGTGTTCAGAGACACGGATTTACCAACCTGAGAGTGTGGGAATAACACCAAGGCCCACATTTTGATCTGTAGCAGAGGCCATGCATTATTCTCCTGTTATTACTCTTTTTTTCCATTAACACCAGTTCATGTGCTTGCAGCTGTAAGTGCAGTGCTCCTGGGTGAGATTTAGTTCAGCCCAGAGATAGTTTCAGGGATGAGCACCCGAGAGTTTTGCAAAGCTTGTGTTTGGCTTTCCTGCCCCAGGCCTGCATCCCCGTGGCATCAGCAGTGTATCCCAGTGCTTTAATGGGGGGACACAAAAGGAGGTGTTTCTGATGTGTGCACCTGCAGGAATTCAGATAAGAGTAAGAAAATACCACGTATATTTATATTTCAACTGAGCATTTCTCTGTGGCTGCCGTGTCTGTAGTTCAGCTGGGGACTGTAACCACGGTGCTTGGATCAGCTAATGAGGATCTTGTTTTATATGGGAACTTCCTAGGAATTTTTAAAAATACTTTCTTCAAGGAAGCCCTGAAGAGTTATCTGGAAAGGGAGCTGGCCAAAGCCCAGCTCTTGTGTGCTGGCTGGAGGAAATGTGCTGGAGAGGTCAGGGCTTTGCACAGGCTCTTGCCAGCAGCAGGTACGAGTTTCTCCCTTTCCAGCAGGGCAGGATGGGCCTTGTTGCCTTTTTGCCCATCTCTCTGGAACCCTGGAGTTTCTCTGAAACACGATTTCCCTCTCCAGAGGGCACTGCCATGAGCCTGTGGCTTTTCCCAGTGGGCTGGAAGTTGCCTCCCCTTTGCCATCATCCCTCTTCCCCACGCAGCCCTGGCTGCAAGCCTGGAGCTCCAGCATCACTTCAAACACCCGGGTCTCCACTGAAGGAGAAGGTTCTGCACTCTTTCCCTGGTAGGATCCTGGCAGCCTCAAAGATGCTTTGCTTTTAAAATACAAAGCAATCCATGATTATTTATAAAAAATATATTTGATGACACTTTCTAAACCTGCTGTGTGTTTGTGTGGCTTCTGTCTGCACAGTACAGAGTGCCTCCAGAGTATTTGTAGTTAGAAAAAACAGTAAATATCTGTTTGGGTTTTTTCCCGTAAGTGTGAGATAAGACTTGTGTCCTATTTCATTTTTGTATATGCATGTATTAAGAGAAGCATTTTTTAACAGGAGAAGTTGAGTGAAAGAAAGAGCATCACTGGTGAGCATGCTGTGGTGGAGGAGGTTGGTCCTTTGGGTCCTGCAGAATCGCAGTGCTTTCCCAAAACATCCCCGTCCTCACAGAATCACTCAGTGGCACCTTTGCCACTCACCTTTCTGCTTGCGGGGCCACCAGGGAGTGGGGACCCCTGGAAAGGCACCTTGGGACCTTGGCTCTCCAGCTTGTAATGCAGAGGTGATGGCTGGGACAGCAAAGCTGTGGGGAATTTCAGGTGTTTAAGCAATGGTTTATGTTTAAGAGAAAGATATGCCTAAATCCCCTTGTCCTGTAGTCAGAGACTGGATTTTAGGGAGGCTGAGAGGTCTTTTGATGTCAGTGTTACAAGTACCAGCTCCAGGTAATAAACCTTTGTTCTCCTTATTCCTGCCCCGTCCTCCAATCCCAGGACTGCCCTGGGCATCCCGAAGCTCCCGACAGGGTGAGCAGGACCCTTGTCTGCAGCGGGCTGTGAATTGCAGCCCATTTCTCCTGGGTGTTTCCCCTGGATCAGTTCTGTGTGGTTCAGGACCCGGCAGTCTGTGGAGGGAGGGATCATGCTGTTGGAACCAGCAGGATGGGGATAAAATGGGGATAATGTGGGGATGGAGTAACACTATGGAGAGGCAGTGCTGGTGGTGTTGAACAGGACTGAGGTGCAGATTCTTTTCTTATTTCTTGGATGGGGATTGTCTGTAGCTGTTGGTGCCGCTGGCAATGACAATGGCAACTGGAAAGAGGGAAAAACTGCTCCAACAACTGCTCCAAGCCAGGCTTTGGAGATGGGGCATTGCACAGGCACAACCTGCCCTCATTCTCACCCAGCAGCAGTGTCCTACATGCTCTGACGGAGTGTGGGATCGAGATGCCAATTATAAAATCATAAAATACCCTGAGTTGGAAGGGACCCACAGGGATCACTGAGTCCAGCTCCTGGCCCTGCACAGACACCCCAAGAATCCCACCCTGACCCTCTCCTGACACAGCTGCAAGTCATTCCCTCAGACAGCGACGTGGGGCTGCTTTTACCTATTCGGGACAAACTGGGCAGGACCAGGAGATGGATGTATCCAAGAAGATGTGGATCCTGCCAGCAGTCGAGTGCCATTTGTGATGCTGAAAATCAGTTGGTTCACGCATCAAGAAAGAATTTGGCCCTCGGTTTCTGGGTGCAGACAAGATCAGCACAGCCTTGCTTTCCCCAGTGCTTTGTGTTTGTTTTCGAGGTGCTGCTGCTCAAGGCTATCAGCCTTTTTCTGGAGCCACACTCTGCATGGAGAGAAAGGCATGTTTCATTTTTAAGTTGAAAAAAAAAAAAAAACCAACAAAAAAAAGCCACGCACACAAGAAAAAACCCAAACAAACATAAAACACAGCGTGGCACAGATTAAATCCATTTGAGACAACTCGAAAAAAAAGCCCCGCCGTATGTGCAAGTCAATAGGAGGAGGGGAGTGGAAGGGGGAAAAGCAACTGTGACATATACAAACCCTTTAGTGTGCATAGCATAAGATTTTTTGGCTGGCACTCACATGATTTTATTCAAGGGCTGGGAAAGAACTACGATTAGTTAAAAGCTTCGGCAAAGTCTGGAGGGAGTGCTCTGAAGAGTTGGGAGCCGCGCAGAGGTGACTGTAACTCCTCTCGCAATTTCAGACCATTCTTCTGGGGCTCAGGACAAAAGCCTTTTCTTTTCCCTCCGTGTTCAAAGAGACATTTGTCTTGAGATGTTGCAGCTGTGGGCCGCGGGACCGCTTGTTTGAAGATACCCCCTCGTAAGACGAAAGGAGAGGCAGCGCACTGAAAAGTGGTAGTATTTTATCGTGTGTGGGTTCCCCCCCTTCCTCCTCCCTCCCTACTCCTCCACTGCCATGTGCGGTTTTTAATAAGAAGAAGAATGTGGAGGCAACATTTTCCAGGCAAGGGGAAATTTCCTGTTTCTTTTCTGTTTGTTTAATAAAGTGTGTAGTTGACTGTAGAGCTGTAGCTGCTTGGTTGTGAGCGGGTAATTCAGGCGAGTGTCAGGATCGCTTCTTGATGCACTTTTATATACTGCGAGGGCAACATGTTTAAAGCCTTTTTTTCCCTTTTTTTTTTTTTTTTAATTTATTTTAATGCTGCGTGGCGCAGGCAACTGAGATTAATAAGAGTTAGGCAAATGGCTCCTGCTTTTGTTTCGGTGAGATAGTACCAGCCGTCTTGCGGTCACACAAAGGCTGCCATTTAGCAGGGAGCACTCCCTAATTCTCTTGGCAGGGGTGCCATTGGGATCGGATACAAGTGGGTGGCAAAGGGGAGGAGCGGCAGGAAAGGACAAGCAGGCTTTGTGTATTAAAAATGAAACAAAAGCACTTTATACGGCGGGGCTGCGTGCAACAAGCGGCGCTGCCTGTGAGCCGGGGTGGAGTTGGAGTTCTCTGCGGCTGCAAAACCTTGCGCTTTTTTTCTCTTTTCTTTTTTCCCCCTCCTGTAAACCCTTCCTCCTCTCGCTCTTCCTTAGCAAGCTCTCCGTGCGCTGCTGGCCAGGCTCCACGGGCGGCTGAAAACGCCTAAAAAGAAAAAAAAATACGAATTGAACAATACTTGCCCCAACTTTGCAGGAACAGCTCGGGGGGGTTCTCAGCAAAAATCAGCCTCAGATGGCGTGCGAGCCACCGAATTTGGGAGGATTTTGGGAGGCAGAGCTGATGCCACCCCAGCCCTGAGCAGAGCTGGTGATGCTCGTGGTTTACGCGGCGTTGTACCCTCGGTTTGGCAGAGCGAAAGGGTTAATGGCTGTGATGTTTTATCACTATTTCGGGGGGAGTGGCTGGTGTTTAATTACTTTCTGATCCGCGGCATACCTCGTTCTTAATGAAGCAGTCGCCTGCAGAACAAACGTGCTGTGTGAGCCGGGCTGGCTTGGTTTTGTCAGCCCAAATGTCTAGTTTGGGATGTGTTTGTGCCGAGGTAGGGACCAGGACGGTGAGGAATGGGTGCAAGGTGGTGGAAAGGCAGCGGGAGAGGAAAACCGAGCACGGTTTAAGCTGCAAACTTGCCAATGGTTTTTATTAAAACGTAATTTCCATACATTATGCACTTCATCCTGTACTGATTTGCTTCAAAACTTCCCTTGTCAAGCTGAAATAAATTCCCTCCTTGAAGCAGGAGAAACGAGAGCAGTTCCTGTGAGTACCTCATGGGTTCCAGCCACATTCATCCTCAGTGACTGCACTTGAGTGTGTGGGCAAGGGTGACGTGCCTAAGAAGCCTGTGTCATCATGCACAATTACATCCCTAATCCCAAGCAAAGACACAGATGCTGTTTCAAAAAAAAAAAAAAAAAAGGGGCAAAAAAAAGCTGTGTTTCGTTTGACTTTCAAAGAAGCTTATGCAAGGGCAGCATAATAAACCCGTTATTTTGGGGCTCGGATTAAATGTCAAAGTTTCGGATAACCTGTGGTTTCATCTTCCACCTGCCACGCTCACAGGAAGCCACTCCAACCTCTGCGTGCCCACTGCTCTGCCTTGAGGATGGTGCTGGTCCCTGGTGGGCACTGGGCTCCAAGCTTGGGGACAGGGCTGGTGGCCACTGGGACTGGCACCACCGTGGCCACCTTGCCCCTGCATCGGATGCCTTTTTATTGGCAGTTGTGGTGTGAGGCTGGCAGGTGATGCTCTAAGCCTTGAGATCATACACGTTAGTAAGCATTTAAGTCAGTGTTATAATTCACTTGCTTGTTAACCTGAGAAAATAATCTAGCTGGGGTGCAGTGCTGCCCAGAGGGATTGTGTAAGCGCTCGGAGATTTGGGCATGTTTTTATTCTTGCTTATCTGCTTATCACAAGCTTCTTTCCCTTATCCAGATCGTCTCGGCACTCTAGCCTGCCTACTGACACACTTGCACTCCCATCTGGATGAAATGCATGCAAACATAATGGATTACTTCCAGTGATGGAGACCTCAGTGGGGAAGGGGGCGGGAAGGACCTGTTCCAAAGGCACCCACCTGTAAGGCTGAAAACCTTCAGTCGGGTCTGCTGGGTTGGTTGGTTCTTCATTTCTTAAAGCAGATCCAGTGGAAAAGGAATGGAAAGCCACTGAACCCACTCCATTAAACCTGCCTGTTTCCATGGAGTTACTTTTTCCTGTGTGAAATGAGTGTAGCTGTGTGAGTGTAGCAGCAGTGCAGGATCCTTCCCCAGGACCATGCTCTTGGTGCCCACAGGTCTGGGGTTCATCACTGTGGCCAGTGGTGCCCACGACTGTCACACCCACATCAGCTGGGGGAGATTCCCCCACAAAATATCCCAGAACAGCCCCATGGAGTTCCCTCAGCCAAGCCCTGGGCTTGTCCTCCTCACCAGCACAACCACGGGGTTTAAAGGCCAGACAGATGTTGGCTGGTAGCCCTGGCAGGTTCTGGTGCAGAAGCGGGGTTTGGTAAGGACAGGCTTTGCTGGGGCTGCTTGTGGGAGGGTTTGGAGGCTCAAACCTGGACCCCCCAGCTCCAGCCATCTCACGGTGCAGCAGCAGAAATAAAGCACCAAGTTGTACCCAGAGCACCTGGTCCCCTCACCTGTGCTCTGCCCAGAAACTGCCTGGGCAGCTGAGAAAGATACCTGAGATATTTTGTAGGGTCCTAATACAATAAACACCTTTGCTGAAAGGGAGGTGTAGAAATTTCTAAGTGACTTGTCCCAAAATGAACCAGTTAATCCCCAGCAGACCAATAAATAGGATATAAAAGTCAGCCTTCTGTGGCCCTTGGTGGTGATCAATTCCTTCCTCACCTCAGATGAGAATGTTGGGTTTACAAGGATGAAATTTGCCATTTGCATGAAATCTTTGGTAGTTGGTAATACATCAGAGTATAACCTTCTATGCTAAAGAGGTCTTCAGTGCCCTGCTCTTCCCATGATTTTCCAGTAATCCTATTTTTTGAGTGATTCTCTGTTCGGACTTGTCTTTCTGAGGTGGTCAGAATGCTGAAACCATTCCCTAAAAAAAAAAAAGGGGCGAAACCCCAGCTGTGTTCCCGGAGAGAAATGCAGTCCCTTGGCCAGCCCTCAGGCCGTGTGGCTGCTACCCTGACCCTGCTGTGCAGGATGTCACCGGGTGCTGCTGCCCCTGGTGACAGGGATCCCGCTGTCCCCGCAGGTATCCGCCCGCAGATCATGAACGGCCCCATGCACCCCCGGCCCCTGGTGGCACTGCTGGATGGCAGGGACTGCACCGTGGAGATGCCCATCCTGAAGGACCTGGCCACGGTGGCGTTCTGCGACGCGCAATCTACTCAGGAGATCCACGAGAAGGTACTGGGAGAGCTGGGGCGGGCTGGGGGCAGCGGGGTCTGGCTTTGCTCTTCTGCGTCTTTAAAGCACCTCCCAGTGCCTGAAGGGGCTCCAGGAGAGCTGCAGAGGGGTTTGGGCAAGGTGTGGAGGGACAGGACACAGGAAATGGCTTCCCACTGCCAGAGGGCAGGGATGGATGGGATATTGGGAAGGAATTGCTCCCTGGGAGGGTGGGGAGGCCCTGGCCCAGGGTGCCCAGAGAAGCTGTGGCTGCCCCTGGATCCCTGGCAGTGCCCAAGACCAGGCTGGACAGGGCTTAGAGCCACCTGGGATAGTGGAAGGTGTTCCTGCCCATGGCAGGGGTTTGGAAAAATGAGCTCCCTTCCAACCCAAACCAGTCTGTGATTATTTGATTTTTGAGCAGGAAGTGTACAAAGCTGCACTTTGAGTCGATCAGCAGATAACATCAACAGAAGCCACCGCAGATTAAAATTCATTCAGGCTGTTTTAGAAGCCAGATGTTATTTTGGAAAAAAAAAGGCACTTTATCTCTTTGCATCAGGTTTTTCACATCAATGTTATTAACATTTCTCATGCTTTTTGAAGTCCCTGGTGCTGCTGCTGTGGCTCTGCTGACACCATCCCAGCTGCAGCTGGTGGGTGCTCACAGGTGCTCGGTGCACCTCCAGCAGCTCCTCCCTCTCCAGGGGAAGTGGAGGAGCTTTGGGAATCATTCAGACAGATCCATGCAGTGTGGATGGGTGTTTCTGCTTGGAAGCTCAACTACATGTAAATGCTTCTCTTAAAAGTATTACTTTAGATAAATCAAATGAGGTTTGAAGTGATCAGAAGTCACTTCCAGGTTCTGGGAAAGAGGAATACAAATAGCATCAGTGCTGGTCTTTGCAGGTATTAAATTTGGGGGAAGGAGAATGTGAGTTTTTTGTGGGACATTGATAGATGAGCCAGGCTTGGGGGGTTTGGATGGGTCTTGGGTTTCTGGAGTGCTGAGGTAGCTTGTGGTGAGCACCAGTGAAGGTCAGGATCTTCACTGAAGGGGACAAAGCCCATCCCTGTGTGACTGTGCAGCCGCTGCGGAGCTTCTCAGGTCCCCTTGAGAGCAGCCAGGAAAGGCAGATGTGACAGGTGTGGCAGGGATTTGGACAGGGAGGTCGAGGTGTTAAGAGTGTCACACAGTCCTGTTCAAACCCAACAGACACTGCTGCAACACCTAATTCCTTTCTAAAAGCAGAGTAGCTGCTGCTTGGAAGCAGAGGTATTTGCAGAAAACCACCTGGAAGAGGGTCCAGGTGAGAGACAAACATGGTTTTCATCTGCCTGGTCTGCTCAGATGTAGCATGGTGATTTTCAGATACTCACCAAATCCATTCCCAAAGGTGCTGGTGGGTCACACCCCTGCTGGGTTTTGTGACACCTGGCTCAGACAGCAGGACAGGAGTGAAAATGTCCAACTCCCTGTGTCTTATTCCTGACTCCTGAGCTGCAGGTGTCCCCCAGGTGTGTGGGTGGCTCCTGACTCCTGAGCTGCAGGTGTCCCCCACGTGTGCCGGTGGCTCCTGACCCCTGCGTTGTGCTGCAGGTGTTGAACGAAGCTGTGGGGGCCGTGATGTACCACAGCATCACCCTGTACCCCAGCACCACCCTGGCCTGACCCCTGTGTTCGTTGCAGGTGTTGAATGAGGCCGTGGGGGCCATGATGTACCACACCATCACCCTGACCCGGGAGGACCTGGAGAAGTTCAAGGCCTTGCGGGTCATCGTCCGGATAGGCAGCGGCTACGACAACATCGACATCAAAGCCGCCGGGGAGCTCGGTGGGTCCCAGCTCTCTGCCCTGACTCCTTCCCCTGTCCTTGCAGTCCTTTAAAATCAGCCCAGGGAGCTGCTGCTTCCATGGGACCATGCAGGTCCCTGCAGAGTTCCAGGCAGGACCTCCATTCAGCCCCCTAAAATTACACGTGCAGTTTACGTTTTTTGCACAAGGAGAATGTTATGCCAAGAAAACTTGACCATGAAGTGAACAAAACAGTGCAGTTTTAAAAGGCAGCTTTTGGGTTCATATTGTGTTAAAACTGCCCTTTCTGAATCCCTCATTCCTACGCTGTTCCGAGTTCCAGGTTCGTACCGCTGGGTATTTGTATGGCTGTTCTATTTCTGGCACAAGAGAGTTGATACAGCTTTGGAAAAATTGGAGGAAGGGTGTTTTATTATATTTTGTTAAGCAAGATCAGTCTCTTGATCTGAGCTGGTTCTCTGAGTCATGCCCGCTCCTCTGGGAAGGCGCTGTGTTGGATGGTGGAGCAGGAATTGTGTGCTGGGTTGTTGCCACCTCTTTTGCCATCTCATCAAAGGTGCCTCAGAAACTTGAAAAAGGCTTTTGGTGTGGATTGCCAAAAATAGGGAGGGTCAGACAGTGCTGGGGCCACCTGATTTCCAAACTGATTTGGGTGGTCACACACTTTTGGCTGCACAACCCCAGCTCCAGGAGCTTAATTGTATCTCTGGTTTTAACAGCTGAGTTACAACAGGCTTTACTCATCTGATCCCGAGATTCAGTCTGTGGAGCAGCCCTGCAGTAGTGTTTGGGATATGTTGTATTAAAGGTTATCTCTGGGGAAGTGAAGAATAACAGCCATTCCACCTGAGCCGTTTTACAGAGATAATTGCGATAAGAGAGTCTCAAATAGTCATTCCTAAAAAACGCAATTCTCAATATAGTGAATTGTTTTCTTTTTTCAAGAGAAGAACAGTGTCTTCTCAGTGTAATGGTTTCTTCATGTTTTTAACTCTTATTGTTATTATCCATTATAACAATGTTCTGAGGCTTTGAACATCAGGAAAGGAAAGATATAACGAATGAAGTAATGGGATACTGCAGCATAATCCTTCTTTTTATACTTGGCAAATTGGGTGGCCAAATGATGTGGTTTCGAGTAGAAAATGTAATGACTCCCCACAAATGTAGCGTAAAGTTTAATTGGTATTGCTTTCCATGAGGTAGTTTTTAAACCGTGCAGTCAATCAATGACCAGTGCCTAAACAACGGTGCCAGGGCCACCCACTGGCTGGGCTGGGCACCAGTTTGGACCCATTAAAAAGCACCCCCAGAACGGGATGTTGGAGCTGAACCATCTGCCCGTGGGTGTTTGAGGGGCACAGAGTAAATACCAGTGTAAGGAGCTGGTGGGAAGGGCAGCTGGGAGTCATCCCGTTCCGTAAATGGGTCCCTCAGACAGGGGACAGGAGCTGGCACTGGCCGGGGCTGTGATCTGTGATCTGTGATCTGTGTGTGGCCTCCGCAGGGATCGCCGTCTGCAACATCCCCTCGGCCGCCGTGGAGGAGACGGCCGACTCCACCGTGTGCCACGTGCTCAACCTGTACCGGCGGAACACGTGGCTGTACCAGGCGCTGCGGGAGGGCACGCGGGTGCAGAGCGTGGAGCAGATCCGGGAGGTGGCCTCCGGAGCCGCGCGCATCCGCGGCGAGACGCTCGGCCTCATCGGCTTCGGTGCGTGGGACGAGGGCGGGCGGCTCCCGAGGGGGCTCAGTGCCTCTGCACTGCCCCGGGAAGGACCCAAAACGAGCATTTCCAAACCCACTGAACCACCGCGGTGGATCAGTGTGAAATAGGGAGAATATCTCACATGTTTTTTGGGGAAGGAGCTGTTTGTGAGCTGTAGTTGAGTCCTTGGAGGAGCGCTGGTAAAACACAGTGGTGGTGTAGAGGGACCACACTGGGTAATGCTGGTGTCCTCTCCCAAAAAATACCCCATCCCTGAGCCACAGCTACCCTAATCCAGCCCTTCCTGAGCCACTCTGCCCTGCACAGTGGCAGGGCTGTGTAAAACAGAGTCTGTCTTAAGTTCAGCCACAGCTGCCGAGAATTCCAGCATTAGAAGTGGGATCAGCTCGTTAATGCCAAAAGCTCATATGAGCGTCTTTAAATGGGGAAACTGAGGCGAGGCAAGGGAATGTCTGGGAAGCCCAGCAGGCCCCAGGGGACAGTCCTCAGGCCCTGCTGGGGCTCAGCCTCATGGAGACAGGGGAGTTGGGCTCAGTTAACTCCCCCTGTCCCTTCCCTTCGGCACAGGTCGCACTGCGCAGGCGGTCGCGGTCCGGGCCAAGGCCTTTGGCTTCAACGTGATCTTCTATGACCCGTACCTGCAGGACGGCATCGAGCGCTCCCTGGGCGTCCAGCGGGTCTACACCCTGCAGGACCTGCTCTACCAGAGCGACTGCGTCTCCTTGCACTGCAACCTTAACGAACACAACCACCACCTGATCAACGACTTCACGATTAAGCAGGTAATTAATTCCCCCCGCGTGCGCGGCCAAGGAGAGCTTTGGTGGGCAGGGCCTGAGTGCAGGAGCTGGCCACAGATCCCTCAGCTCCCACAGGGAGCCAGCACCTCCAGAATAGCTGGTTGCACCCAGGTGTGTCTCCCCACAGTGTTTAGGGGAGCAGCGTCCTGCCAGGTAAATGATCCCCACCCCCGTGGTTTGGAGGTGATGGCAGCACTGGGTTTTGTTTGCCAACACCAACCAGTGATGGAGTTTCCATGCAGCGGGACGGGGGTTGCTCTGGGGCTGGAGCACAAGAAGCAGGATGCTGTCCCAGCTGGAGGCTGCATCCCAGGGTTGGGGGGGAGGATAGGATGGGGTCACTGCACGCAGCTGACGGTCATCCCTCTCTGGGCTGGTGGCAGATGAGGCAGGGAGCGTTCCTGGTGAACACAGCCCGCGGGGGGCTGGTGGACGAGAAGGCCTTAACTCAAGCCCTGAAGGAGGGACGGATACGAGGGGCCGCGCTGGACGTGCACGAGTCGGAACCGTTCAGGTAAAGCTCCGGCTCTCGGGGCTCGCCCTGGGGTGGCATTGGTGTCACTGGCACAGCCGGGGGTACCCTGCACCCACTGGGTGTCACAGCCCCTTGTCACACAGCCCAGCACTGGGGGACAGTCCTGCTGTTGTCACCTTGCAGCATCTGTCGGTTGTAGTCCAGCACTGGGGTTATGGGCACTCAAAGGGACACTGGGAGCTTAGAACAAGGACCCAGCCTGTGTTTAGGAAAAACCCCAAAACATGCACTAGTCCATGAGAACAAATTCACTGCACTCAGTGTTGGGCAGTTTTGCCTGCAGCCTGGGAAGGGCTGGGTTGTAACTGGGAGTGAAGCTTCTCTCACCACAGAAATATTTAAAGACAAAAGGTTTGCTCCTACACAAGGGGAACCCAGTGTCCACCCCCTCCCATCCTGGGCTGCCCCACAGCCTGTCCCTGTATCCCCACACTGCTGCAGACACCCCCAGACATTATTCCCATGGGAGCATTAAGCCCAACCATCCCATGGGTCGGGTTTTCAGCCCTTTTGGCTATTTTTTGGTGCATTTTGTCTGAGCCCTGCACGGAAGCTGTGCTTCCTCCCCAGCACTTCTGTGGCCATTTTGGGCTGACAGGCCTGTCAGGCCAGGGAATCATGGAATGATTTGGGCTGGAAGGCACCTTAAAGGTCATCTAGCTCCAATTCTTTGCCATGGGCAGGGACACCTTTCAGTAGAGCAGGTTAATCCAAGCCCTGTGCAGCCTGGCCTTGGAAGGAGTGGTACATACGCAGAGGGCAGGCCACAAGCCTTTTGCTGTTCATCTTTTATTTTTTGTTTAAACAGTGATTAATCCCTTTGTTTCTTTCCTCCCACTCCAGTTTTGCTCAAGGCCCATTGAAAGATGCTCCCAACCTGATCTGCACCCCACACACGGCCTGGTACAGCGAGCAGGCGTCCCTAGAGATGAGAGAAGCTGCTGCCACCGAAATCCGACGTGCGATCACAGGTACCCAGCCCCTGGGGACACTGGGCTTGGCGCCCTGGGGGCCTGGAACAGGAGCCAGGAGGAGCAGAGACAGGGATTCACCCTGCCCATGTCCCAGCAGGACACTGGGAAAGGGATCTAACTCCAGTCTGCTTCCCAGTAAAGGAGCTGAGAACCCAAACTTCCCTGTTTTGTCATGATTGAGTGAGGGGTTTTGTGTTGGTTTTATTTTTTTAATGAATGGGCAAGTACTGGTATCTGTGACTGGGAAGAACAGAACAGGGAAGCAGTATTTGTTGCCCCTTTTACTGGTGCTAACCCACACACTGGTGCAGACACAGCCACTGCATTCCAAAACCAAATCCCAAGGTGGTGGGCACAATACTCCAGCAAAAGAGTGCTTCTCTTGTCCTAAAAGTTGCCCTCAAGGGAACAGCTCCTCTGAAAGCCAAGTGTTGGGAGTGAGGGTGGGAAACTGGTCTCCAACCTTGCATCTCAGGTCAGCCAAAATATCCTCCTGAAACAAGGAACGTGGGGTTTTTTTTTCCTCCCATCCTTTACACTAACAGACATCGTGAAATGATAAACATTGCAGCTTATTAGAGGGTGGTAAAGCTGGGCCCTGCCTGACACAGACTCACCTTTGTCACCAACTCCAGGGCGCATCCCCGAGAGCCTAAGGAACTGTGTGAATAAGGAATTCTTTGTCACGACGGCTCCGTGGTCAGTAATAGACCAGCAGGCGATTCATCCCGAGCTCAATGGTGCCACGTACAGGTGAGCAGGAGAACGGGAACGCGGGGACAACGGGAACACAGGGGACAATCCAGGCAGGAGTTACCGCTGGCACGGCAGGGCTGGCACCCAGCTGGACAGCGAGGGTGGACACCCGGCTGCTGTCACCCCCTCCCTGGGGACCAGCACTCACAGCACGGGGTTACTGATGCTGCTTGAGCCAGCCCCGGGTGGGTAAAGCCTCCGTTTCCAGAGCCTGCATCCCTGCGGGCTGGGAGCCACTGGGCAGCGTCTCTGGAAGAGGCAGGACCCCCCCGGGCCCCTCCAGAAGCTGGGTGTGACTTCTGAACTGCAGCAGCAGCTCTGTGCTCCTGTCCATGACCAACTGCTGTGAGCCAGGCCCAGCTCGTGGGTTAATGAGCCAGGGGAAAAGCTCCAACTATAGGGCTGTAGTCAGGTGACCCAATTTCCACCTAAATCAGAGATTAAGGGTTACTTACTGCTCTGTTTAGATGGCTCCAAGCATGCTGGTAGGAGACTTTAGGCTCAAGGAGCTGGAGCATGGGCTCATTCAGGGTATCACCACTGCCAAAAATACTCTGAGCTAGAAAATACCCTGCAGGGCACATCAGGTCATTCCAGGCAGGAGTTACCCAGCAGCAGAGCCCCAAGGCCGCAGGCAGCTCCTGTGCTATGCAGGCCACGGGCAGTGAACGTTCCCTCTGACCAGCAGAACATCTGGAAAAAGCCTCCCCCTGGTCCTGGTCCTGCTCTTGTTCCAAAACACGTGGGCAGTGCCATCACCTGAGGACAAGCCTTGGCTTCCCAGCTTAACCTGTCTCTGCAGGGAGCTTCATCCTGGCTAAGCTGCTCGAGCCCCTGTAAGCTGGCTCAGCTCACCACCTTCACAGGCAGGTAAAATTCCCTTCCCCTCCCAGCTTCCCAGTCCACCTTGCCTTAAGGCAGTGGAGCTGCAGGGAAGGGGGAGCCCTCAGGCCTCACGTGGCCACGGAGCTCCACGTGGTTTTGTCCTCATTGCCCCCACATCACAGCTGAAGACATTCTTATTATTCTTTGTCAAACTCACTGTTGTTTCCTGGAATGTGTATAATTCCTCCTGCTCTTGGAAAAAATAGATCTGATCCCATCTCTGAGCTGTGCTGTTACACGGGGAAGATGCAGCTCAACTTCCACACAGGGAAAATTTATAAAGCAGGTGTAGGTGTTCAAGGTATTCACACATAGGGATGATGGGGTCAGCACACCAGCATTGGGGGTTTCCAGATGGTTCCTTACCCAATTTTCCAAAGGAGAATGGCTTCCCCACTGTTCAGGAGCCTGTGAGAAGGCACAGAAGAAGCCACAGTGTTATAGTGGAGGAAACTTACCCAAGGCACAGCAGTTAATGTGTAACTCTGAGCTCTCCCCTGTTAACTTAAAAGGAAAACCAAACCTGGCTTGGGGAGGGAAGTGGGATCTCTGCTGTGTTTTCTCCACAGTGGTGGTGGGGTGGCAGGTGTGTGAGGAGCTCTGCTGTGACAAACCTGCCTCTCTGTGTCCCCTCTGCAGGTATCCCCCTGGGATGGTGAGTGTGGCACCGGGAGGAATCCCAGCAGCTATGGAGGGCATCATTCCCGGAGGCATCCCTGTTACTCACAACCTTCCCACAGTGGCACATCCTTCCCAAGCTCCATCGCCCAACCAGCCCACAAAACACGGGGACAACAGGGAACATCCCAACGAGCAATAGCAGATAATTTAAAAACCATTCAATAAACTTAGGACCAAGAGACATTGGAAAAGAAGTTATACATGAACTAAAAGAGAAGAATTTGATACGAAATTTGTAATGCTGATTTTGGACAGACGCATCATTGATGTTCCAGTGTTCCCGACAAAGCGACAGCAGCCAAGACTGGGGAGAAGCCCTGGAGAAGTCACCTGCTCCCTGCAGCGCTGAAAACTAGGATGTGATACATTAATGAGCAACTTCTGTTATTGTGTGTTGAGTTTCCTTCATCTGTGCATCAATCACATGAATAAAAATGAATTTCTTTCCCTCCCTCAATTCCTTAGGAAGGACAGAGCTCCTGCACTGTGTCCAGGCCACTGAATTAAGCCATCTTTACGGAGTTAACAAGAAACCATTGTGTGGCTCCAGCCCTTTCCTTTCTCTTGCATCTGGTGACCTCTCCTAATGGGGGGCAGCAGTCCTGGCTTAGAAGTGGAAGGAAAAAAAAAGCAAATACTCCTCCTCCTCCTTTTTGCAGTCTCACAGGGCCAGTGCTGTGTAACAGAAGTTCTCCTGCCAGGTCTAAGTTCCAGCCATTCCAGCCGGGATCTGTGGGATGGGGAGGGCAGAAAGGGCTCCTGGCACTGACCACTGCCCTCCCAGGCTAAGGAAAACCAAACTGCCAGTCTCTTCTCTGCCCAATACACTGAATAAAGTAGCTGTGCATCCACCTACGCCCTGCAGTGATGCAAGAAAAAATAAAAGAAAAAAAAAGAAAAAATAAAAAAGGAAAAAAAAAGAAGAAAGTATTAAGTTTCACACACTATTTGTACTCAAATATATTTTCTCAGTTTTAAATCTGCAGCTATTTTATCAAGTGGAAAAAGTCTTGAGCTGGAAAGGGTTCAAGAATAATGTTGCATTTCCTTATGTCTCAGGAAACACTTTTTATGGTAACTTGTCAGACTGTCTATGAACAAAATCCACTTTTTTAGACATTGATAAAAGTCTTCTTTTCTTCACGTGATATTTTATACAAGAACACTTCAAGATGTGTTATTAGATGTGACTGATTTTAACAAATCCTATTAGATTTGTATCAACTAGTTACATGTTATATTCATAGTCTTTTGTGAATCATCGCCTTTTTGTTTTTAAAGATGGCCTGTTTTGAGCCTTTGTATGGGTACATTCCTGTTTCTGTGACAAAAAAAAAAAAAAGAAATCTTGAGCTGTCCCAAACAGACAAAAAAGAAACCAATGGCTATCAGTATGTTTTGTTTTAGTGTGTTACCGTTACTGTATTTGTTTATTGTAAAGGTGGACATTTAGCGTTCAGTGCAGTTTTCAATAAAAAGTGATAAAATTTCTATAATTTCTGAAAGGCAAGAGCTCTCGCTGCAATCTGGGGCTTGGAGACACTGAGAGGTAACCATAAGGTACAGAAACATAATTCTGGTCACACTTGGTGAGTATTTACAGTCCAGTGGGAGGGGAAGGTCCCTTCCAACTCAGACCTTTCTTTGATGAAGAGATCCCTGTGGGTTTCCACTAAGCTACAAAGGCAGCTACAACTCAAACAACATTTTCTGTACATTCTCAAGAGCTGAAGCATTATCAAACCATTGGAAAATAAAGCCCAAAAAGTGCTCAAGAGGTGCTGGTGGCTTTGAGCCTCACTGGGCAAAAGGTCTGTTGTTGTTTCCACCCTTCTTTCCCACTGTGTCCAAGTGCCACGTACATGGAGTTAGATGGGGACTAAAAAAAGCTGAAACCAAAGTGTCTAAGTTACAAAACTCTGTATTTTGTTTGCTTTAAATTAAACTGAAAACTTGGTTACCAGCTTCAAACATCCAAAAAAGAGGTCACCTGTTACAGAGTGACCACTCCTTGTCAGTGCTCAGCACAGCCCAGCAGTGAATTATCCGTGACCTCTGCAAGAAACTGGGATAAAACAGGTCAGATACAGGGGAGGTGTTTGGGAGACACTGAAATGACCATGAAAACCAAGAGGGAAACATTTAATTGATGTAAAGGTTTAGAGTTGTTTTAAAAATAAACAAGCCCTGGTACTTTGTTTCTCAATAATCCGGTACCTCCCTGCGCCGCAGGATCCCGTGTGCCAGTAGTGACTCCACGCTCAGAAAATGCTGGAGCTTTCATCCAACACCCAACTTCCCTTTCAGCCAAAACCAAGGACAAAAGTGCCACAAGCTCAACAGGAGCAGAGATTAAGCCGTCCCAAGGGTTACAAGTGCCTGCAGGGAGAACAGCAGCAAAACATGCAAAGATTGGAGCCGTGGAAGCGGAAAGGGAAAAATACCATCACAACTGGGAGATGCCGAAGCACCAGGAGCTGCAGCTCTCAAATGGAAAATTACTGGGCAAAGAAATGGGAGATGAACAGTTGCTGCTGAAGGTTTGTGGCTGACAGAGCCATGCTGCTGTTGTCCTGCTCAGGGAAGGCAGGCAGGAAGGCTCTTCTGGGATCATCATCTCCTTGCCCAGGGAGAACTCCAGAGATGTCAAAGTAGCTCAAAACAAGCAGCTTCAAGGTGATAAACACTAAATAAAACCTTTAAAAAAGGGTATTAGGGGAAGTTACTGAATAAAAGGGGGGGAAAAAGGGAAAGCAGCAATTAATAAACAAGGTCTCCAAATACACGAACCAACCTGGATAATGGAGGAAATGCAACTTGGGGGTATTTGCCATAAGCCATGCAGCAGAACTTTGGAAGAATCCAGAATTACTAAATTTTAATATATTAAAACCAAAAGAAATACAGGGATTTTCACTGAGGAAGTCATAAATAAAAGCAGAAAAAAACCCTGACCAGCTGTAAAGGAGGTAGCAATGAAAAGCTTAGTTCTGTGCTAGGAAAGCGTGTGCTAATGCGAGCAATATATGAAGAAAATAACACTGAGAAACCTAATTTTTTATATATATGTTTTCATGGCTGAAAGTGCAGAACTTGCTGACAAGCTGCAGGGGAGTGTGTGCAGATTGATCTCAGTGTCTGTAAACCTTCAGGTGTGTGATTGAGGAGCCACTGACATACACTGACTGCGGTGCGAGCACGAAGCCGGGGGTTGCAGCTCTTTAATCTACAGGTACAGGAGGTTTGGATTCCTCTGATTCTGGAAAAGACACTTCACCAGTTCCCAAAGGGCCTGTGAAGCGTGTGAACCTGAACAGACCATTGTACAGCACATCAGAACAGAACAGTGATCAAGGAAGCCAAGTGATCCAAAGTACCAGGACTGTCCTGTCGGAGCAGAACTTGAGAAGTTCATCGGTGCATGCGTCTGAGAACAGCTGAACTGACCACGGGGACTCCACTGCTCTGGGAAGGGCTGGGGGACAGGGGCACAATGCAGGCTGCCCATGGACAGCAGGACAGGAGGGCAGGAGTGCTGGGCCAGCTTGGCTCAAGGCAGGCTTTCACATTGGTAATTCTCCCCCTGGGACAAGGAAGCTTTGCTTCCCTGAACGGAACAGCACTGCCAAAAGCATAGGGGTGGGAGGTGGGAACTCCATAGCACCCTGGGAATCAGGGGCTTATCCTTCTGTCCACGGGGCAGCTGGTCGTGGGCAGGCTGAGATGTGAATTTACAGGTCTGGCCACTGAGAGCTCAAGCTGGCTGAGTAAGGACCCCCGTGGTCACAGCACGACACATAAACCACTCCAGCACACGGTGCAGGCCAGCTCAGGGCACGGAAATCCTCATCCCAGCTTACCCTGCATTCAGCTCCCCTGACAGAAAAGCTTTACATCCTCAGCTAGACAAGGTATAAAAGGATTTCACTGCAAGGAAAGGACAAAAAAAAAAAAAAATAAATCCCAATTTAGAAAGGGAACTTGAACCAGGACCGTGTGCTCATGAAGAACCTCTGTAGTATCTGGGGTTGGGTGGTGAATTTGGGTGATGCACTCATGGCAGAGCAGCATTCATCCTTCACCTGGAAATCTGGGCATGCACCAAGCAGAGGAGATCTAATGGCCAAAAAAGGTGAAGACATAATAAACCTCAGTGGAATCTAGGACGGGAAAATTGCAAAATTAATACAGTACTTCATTATTTCTTTACTTTCGGTGTCGTCACCAAGTTTCTGTAGGAGTTGTGCACGTTTCAACACCATCTAAGCAGCATTTGGAAGAAAAAGCAGCAAGTTCCTCAGGGTTTCCATAGCTCTGAACTACATAAAAATAGGTGCTATGGGGCTTCTTTCCAAATTCTAATTAAAACAATTTCATCTACTGCAAAATTTCTTATTCAACCACCACACCATCAAAAGTGCTTTTCAAGACAACCTGAATTGCACTGTATATGTAAAAACTGGCATTAACCTTTAGTGTTTCAGTGAGATTTTTAGATAAACTTTATCCATTACAGGTTACATGGCTAAAGTTATCAAATATAATAAAATTTCTACTGGAGAATATACTCTGAACTTACAGTCTTAGGAACTTACATAAGTTTAAGTATGGCCACATCAATCAACATGCAAGAAATTCCCAGGTTTACATACTGAGAAATATATAACAGTGCTTTTTAACAACTTGAGCATAGATTCTTCTTTTTAATTAGAACCGCCAAGTGGATTCTCACTAGATTTAGTGACCAAGGAGTAACCTTTAAAAAGGTGTTTTTTTCATTTGCAGCAAAGTTTGAGTGATCAAAGAATAAATGATAAAGTGATACAATTTGTAACACAGCAAGACGGAGTTTTGACAAGATTAAATTCTCAGTTGTGTTCAAGTTCTCAGATTTCACACAATTTTGTTTAGTGTATGCTCACAGGAATAAAATCCCTGTCTTTTAGGTCACTTCTCTGAATAAATATCCTTACATATACTGAAAGGAAACTATTAACTACTAGAAGAAAAAAAAAAGGCAAAAAAAAAACCCCAAAAAGCTTTTTCAGGAAACAAATCATTTCACTCAATGAAAAATTTAGCTTCTCTTCCAGTTTGTTCCGTAGAGTTTAGGCTTTATTATGTGGGCACAGCAATAACTAAAATATTAGTAAAATAATGAATGTTTTTTTACTTACGACTTGCTGTGGATATCTTGTGCAAACAAAAAAAAAAACCTCTCACAATCTGACCTGGGCACTAATGAGATTTCACAGGAAAGGGCCTTTCAGGGAAATGTGTCAGAGTATCTAAAAGGTGATGGAGAAGACCAGGTTCTACTGTAAAAGAATCTCAAAAGGAGGAGATATCCATCCAGCTCCCATGTGCTTTCAGAAGTGCCCTTAGTTGAAAAATTTCTCTGCAATAATTAAGATGCTGGTATACGTTTCCTATTACACAACCTCTTACACAACCACATGCGGTACATTTATAGACAGATTTACAGTCAGAAAGAAAAATGGGGTTGGTTTGGTTTGGTGGGTTTTTTTTTCCATCTTGATAATAAAATTAGCTGTTTTTTGTTTCTTTTTCGTGTTTTTATACAAACTGTAGTCCAGCCCACTTGGCTCTCTCCAGGCAGCAGGATGAGCGTCCATCCTCTCCCCGTGCTGTCGGAGAATCCTTCCCAGCATGTATCCCCTACACCTGGGTCGTTCCACACCCAACTGCTACAGCACGACGCTCACTCGGGGTCACACACTCTGCGCTGCTCATTTGCACTTTATTCCCCCTCACTCATCATCATCATCCTCGTCCTCCTCGCCGTCGGACAGGGACGTGCAGGGCCGGATCTGGCGGTAGCGGTCGAGCCACTTCTCCACCATCTGGGTGACCAGCGGGTGGTTGCGCCGGCGGGAGCTCTTCTGCATGGCCACCAGCACCCCTCCCTCCGTCACGCAGCAGTCCAGCCACTCCCCGCGGCGC
>VZTG01001442.1:779917-864592 GCA_013397845.1 Melanocharis versteri
GCTTCTCCTGCTGCTCCTCGTTGCCGATCTTTGGGGGACAGAAAACGCCGGCAGTCAGGCTTCCCGAACGCCCAGCGCCATTCCTGCTCCCAGGGCAGCCCTGCACCCAGAGGCTCCAAAAGGAAAAAGTTTTCCTTTCCTTTCCTCCTTTCCTTTCCTCCTTTCCTTTCCTTTCCTCCTTTCCTTTCCTCCTTTCCTCCTTTCCTCCTTTCCTTTCCTCCTTTCCTTTCCTTTCCTCTCCAGCTCTTCCCCCCCATTTTTCACATCTGTATTTCCACTACAGCCTTCAGTTATTTTTAGGCAGCTATTTATCTACAGTAGGCACCATATATAAGGAGGGAAGCCCCAAAAGAGCTTTCTGGCTTTATAAACACATTTTTAGGTGCCACAGTTCTTGACGTGAAATATTTTCTCTTGTAAAGCGTAACAAATATCGTGGCTTGCTGAAGAAACACCCTCTCTAGATTTGAAGCTCCTATTTTTCTCCTTTTATTTACAGAATGCCCGCTTTCTGCAATTAATTCAGTTTTCCAGCCCTCCCTTCACCCCTTCACACTCTTTANTCATCCTCGTCCTCCTCGCCGTCGGACAGGGACGTGCAGGGCCGGATCTGGCGGTAGCGGTCGAGCCACTTCTCCACCATCTGGGTGACCAGCGGGTGGTTGCGCCGGCGGGAGCTCTTCTGCATGGCCACCAGCCCCCCCCCCCCCGTCACGCAGCAGTCCAGCCACTCCCGCAGCAGCTTCTCCTGCTGCTCCTCGTTGCCGATCTTTGGGGGACAGAAAACGCCGGCAGTCAGGCTTCCCGAACGCCCAGCGCCATTCCTGCTCCCAGGGCAGCCCTGCACCCAGAGGCTCCAAAAGGAAAAAGTTTTCCTTTCCTTTCCTCCTTTCCTTTCCTCCTTTCCTTTCCTTTCCTCCTTTCCTTTCCTCCTTTCCTCCTTTCCTCCTTTCCTTTCCTCCTTTCCTTTCCTTTCCTCTCCAGCTCTTCCCCCCCATTTTTCACATCTGTATTTCCACTACAGCCTTCAGTTATTTTTAAGCAGCTATTTATCTACAGTAGGCACCATATATAAGGAGGGAAGCCCCAAAAGAGCTTTCTGGCTTTATAAACACATTTTTAGGTGCCACAGTTCTTGACGTGAAATATTTTCTCTTGTAAAGCGTAACAAATATCGTGGCTTGCTGAAGAAACACCCTCTCTAGATTTGAAGCTCCTATTTTTCTCCTTTTATTTACAGAATGCCCGCTTTCTGCAATTACTTCAGTTTTCCAGCCCTCCCTTCACCCATGCACACTCTTTAATGAAGTAGTTCCATGTCTTTATCATAGTTACTAAAGAAAAAATTAGTTGAATTTCACTAAAATAGAAGGTGGAACATGCTGCAGCTATGGGCCAATATTTGTGCTGCATCTTTTAGGAAAAAAACCCCCAAAAGGCAGATTTCAGTCTTGCCTTAGTGACAGAACCCTTATTTTTGTGTCCTTTTCTAGGTATGCTGATATTCAACGTTCTCAGGCACAGGGTGGGATTGTTGGGGTGTCCTGTGGAGGGCCAGTAGTTGGACTGGATGATCCTGGTGGGTCCCTTCCAGCTCAGGATATTCTGTGATTCTGTTCTATGATTCTGTGATTTACGTGGACAATGAAGTTACATTTCATTTACAGAGCTGTAAATAAGCATCAAATTTGGGGGGAAACACCTTTCAGAATCACCTGGAATGATGGGGAAGGGAGCAGTACTAATTAACCAGAACAGAACACTCCCTGTAATTCTTGGGACACCAAAAACCCACGGGGCTACAGAGATGGTTGAGCTTCAGCAAGCAGCTGTGACAAAGCCACCACCACACAGCCGGTGTTTCTGTCTTACCTCTTGAGCAGAAAGGAAGTGAATGTGCAATAATTTCCTCTCGCTGTCCACCAAGGGTAGAAAAGTAACAGTAACATCATCGTCAGTGTTCAAATTAGCACCAGCGCCTCGATTGCCATAGCCATCGTTCTCCATGGCAACCAGGGCGGAGAAATGGCCCCTCGTGTAGCCCAGAGCTATGGGACTTTTCCAACAAAAACTCTGTTCCCATAACAAAGGCAAATACACACCTGTGGGGAATGAAAGCACAGGGTAAGGCTCAGAACTGATGTGCAGCAAGGAAGGGTTTTGATACAAACCTTTTGGTTTTGGCCGAACAGAAAGAAACACGTCACAAGCACTTAAAACGTACATGGTTCAGTCTACACTGACACAGGCCACACTTCAGTAGAGCTAATTATTATTAATTAACACAAGTCAAGTATCTTTGCAACTGTGCAAGTTTAGACACAAAAGATTACAATCACGACCAATACATTACCACAGCCCTAAAATTTATGGTCTATAGTGCAGTGATGAACAAAAAACAAGGTTAGAAAAGCAGCCTTTTATGTTTGGTAACTCTTCTTAAAACTAAAAAAAAAAAAAAAAAGAAAAAAAAAAAAAAAAAGGAAAGAAAAGAAAAAATGGATTGGATTCTGCATCCCAGAAATAAAGGCTACAGTCAGATGTCTATTTTTACCAGAGTAAAAATTCCACCATCTGCTCACAAAACTTATTATTAAAAGAACTCACTGCACAAAATGTTACTCAGCACTGCTGTAACCCATCCCAGAGAACGGGACTGCTCATACACAGTACTCACAGATTAAATTAACACACATCAATTATTCATATCAATTAAAACAAAAAGAAAAAGAGCACCAAAAAGCTGATACTACTTTGCTCAGCTACAACCAACACCTGATGTCACAGATTCTGAGACGAACTGCACTTTTTCTCCCCACCATTTTTAGCAATAAAGACAGCAATTCGCTCGAGGTCTCAAAATAAAACTGGAACTCCTTTCTTCCAGGAACATAAATAATTCTTGGTGTGTACTGCTGCAAGACAACTTAAGCAAAAGCACAGCTCACCTTGTGACAGGTTAAAAATAGCCCCACATAAACTCAAGTGCACATGTAGCATAGCAACCCCTCCTAGTACAGCTGCTGCTGCAAACACGGCGCTCCTCCGACAGCCACCGAGAGGGAAGGGCAAGGCTAAAATGGGAATCTGAGCCAGGGGGTGGCTTTGGAGGTTCTGCTTAAGTTTTGAGCTCATCTTTTAGTGCTGCAGTAAAAATTAGTGGGGGGTACCAGGAAATAATTGTGCCTTTTTCCTCCCCTCTTGTTTTTGAATTAGAAATCAAGAGCTACCTAAAAGCCTTGCCATTTGTTTAAAATTATGATTCACACAAGTTTTTACAACACCTCAATATAAGGACAGATCATTTTAATACCTTCTTAGCCCTCCCTTCCTCCTGTCCCCATTATTAAGTCTCACTCTAATGCAATGTTAAATACAAAAGGTGAAGAACACAGGATAAGCATTCACCAAAAAGTTTCAAGCCTTTGCGTTTAGGGAAAGAACCAAACATCCAGTCAAAACTCAAATTTACACTGAAGATAACATCCAGTCAAATGTAAGGAAGACAGTCCCTTAATTCCTGGGAATTTCTTCATGGAGCACAATTGTATGACCTTTCAGGACTGAAACTCAGCTGTTTGCTTCCATCTCTACACTGAAATTCAGCAAGTTTTTGGAAATCTTTTTTCACCACTGTTTTATCTTGATGAAAATTCCGCATTTATCATTTCCCCAAGACAGAAGGCTGTGCTACACTTGCCATTCCTCCTCAATACTGTGATGAGCTGCACAAGAAAAGAATTTCAGGCACTGCCAGGGAGAATATCTTGTGCTCTTAGGAGTTATAAGAGTCACTCTGATATAAAGTGAGAAGGTCGTGTAACAACAGTTGACATGAACACAAGCCACAGAAAATAAAAAGTATGGGCTAACACCTATCCTGAAGCCACCCACAGAGGATTTAGTTTCTCCAGCCTGACATGATGATAACTTCGGTCAGTCATCTTTTTTCCTGTTCAATTTTAAAAGCTGTATATTTGTGCCACTAAATACATGTGGCCAGCCCAGGAGGGTCTGACCAGGGTCATAGTTAGGGCTTGAGCAAACAGATCTTCCACCACTTGAAGCTTTAGTATTTAAAGAAGAATTAAGAGTCAGCTGGAATCTGGGAAACAAGGAGGCTGGCAATTATGGGATTCACAGCAGCTACAGCAAGGATGCCAAGGTGGAACAAGGAATTTCTGGAGAAAAAAATTCCCATCAGGGGGAGTATTTTTGGGGTGGCTAAGAAGGTGCTACAAACTGAACTATGATGTTGAACAAGCATTAAAAAAATTCAGTTCCCCATTTCTATTATAACCCACAATTACAGAGTGGTTTGAGTTGGCAGAGACCTTAAAGCCCACTCAGTTCCACCCCCTGCCCAACCTTCCACTATCCCAGGTTGTTCCAAGCCCTGTCCAACCTGGCCTCGGACATTTCCAGGGACTTTTCTGGTGGATGTGATGTTAAACAGAGGCAGGGACACCCCAAAGCTCCACATGCTGAGCACAGCTCACACACAGGCCCAGAGCAGGAGACTCCTCCTGGCAGCCCACCCCACTGCCAGTCCACTCTGTTGGGTCTCAGCTGTTCCAATGGCATTTGGTCAGCACACATTAACCACAAAAATGTGGCTGGGCAGGGAGAGGAGCAATTCCAGGTACTGTGACACAGGACTCCAAGTTCACCTGTTCCCAGTGCTGTGTGTTTCCATGGATGGATGGATGTGGCTTGTGGCAAGCAAATCTCAAGTCGTAACTATTTGGCTGCCTAAATTCCTGGAAACAGGTGTGCAGTAAAAGGGTGTTCCAGGCACTCACTTTCCTTCTGGTTCACAGAGCAAGAAAATTTCAGCACATTTAGGCCATGTAACGCTTGTCTGCCTTGATGCCCAATCTAGGAAATAAAATCATTTGCAAACCACCAAGCCCTGGAGTTAAAAGCAACACAAACCTGGAATGTCAGATTTAAGTGACACAAATAACTGTTCCTTTCCAGCCTTTCATCATCGAAAAGAGAAGTTAATACAAAACTACAATGACTACCAAACTTTTAGCCTCTTCAAAAAAGTAATTAATTTCCCTACATGAAGTTTTGTTACTGCCCCAAACTTAGAAACCAAGACTCTAAATAGTTACAAATTAACATTAACAGCACAGCATAGGCTTTTCCATAGATCATGGGTTTCCCTCCTTCTGAAGTCACCATACTTTTTTCTTTCAAATCACCAAGATGTTTTCTGCTAAGCTATAAATAGAGTGGGTCATCATCAAGCAGATGTACTTGAGGCCAGGAATATGAACTGTGGGCAAAACAAATGTCCCAACCTCCTGGAACACACACAGTTCCTTCCCCATGGGTTTTGTTTACAGCTCAGCATGTGCAGATGCTCCCAATCCCCTCTCATGTTTTATTATTGGAATAATAAAGTATTAGCATGTAACAGAGGGGGAAGTTGCCCAAACACAGATTTGGTTTGAGAAGCAGAAAAAGCATCTTCAGAAATCTACAGATGTTAAGTCTAAGCAAAACTGGACTGAGTCATCCTCATATTTATCTAAAGGACAGTCAGGCTGTCCTGAAGATGAGGAGAAAAAGTCAGAAAGAACCTGATCAAGCTATGCAAAATTATAGTACTAATGAGAAGTAAGTCAGTATTCACACCATACTTGCTGTAAAGTGTGAATCACTGAAACACAGACAAACTTTTAAAACTTCCTTTCAAGTACATCATGGAATTCACTTTTACAGGCACCATGCCCACTATAAAATGAAAAACTGCAAGTTTGGAGAGGATTGTTTAGTTCTTTTTAATAGCCAATGAAAATTGACCTACAACAGAATTCCATTCTTTACCAGACAGTCACTTCATGTCACTATTGATTTACAGCCCAACCTTGTTTAAAACTGAATTTAAAAAATGAAAGGCTTACCTTGGAAGCGGGTATATCCTAATGTTTCTCCCCGAAAACTCTTGTAATATTTTACTCCATAAACTATAATTGGTCTTCTAAGAATATGTGCAAGTACAAAAATGTGTGTCTGCTCCAAACTCGCTCCAGGCTGAACCAAACACAAAGGAAGACATCACTTGAAACAGAACTTACCATCCTCTACTTTGAAATTTGAAAAACAGTCTTTAAATAGAGATAGAAAATGCTTTTAAGAGTGATAAAGCTTTGACAGGAAAAACAAAAGACTGGAAAATTACTGGAAATAAGGAAAAACATTTCAGCATGTCAGCTGTCAGTAATAATTCTCTGTCCTATTGCCCAGATTCAGTGTAATGTATTTCATTCCCCACTTAGAAGTGAAACTCTACATAATGTTAGGTCTAAAAATAATTCACTCATCTGAGGGCACTTTAAGGCAGATACCTTTTGGTGATAGGAAAAGGGCACATGCAAAACAAATCTCAAAAAAAACAGCACCAAAATCATGTTTATGCTTTAAAAGAGGAGCTAAAAATATTCCTATAGCTGGAAGCTTATATAGGAATGTAAATCTCATTTTGGAGGAGAGTTATAAAATCTCAGCTTGCTGGAGTTTGAGCAGTGTAAGCCGACAGATTTGGAGGTGTGTTTTGGGAGGTAGAAGTGCTGCAGGAGCTGGAGGCAGGATATTAAACACATGATTGTCCATTAGTTTGTTCTACACACTTCATTCTAATACCACAATTCTTTTTTTGTGTTGCACTGCTTAATAGCAAGCTCAAAAATTATAATTTCAAATGAACTTTTTCATATTGGCAAAAGAGTTTACCCAGTAATATTTTAAGATCATTGGCTTAAGAGGAATGTTTTTCCTTAACACAGGAATATTCTTATTCCTGAAAAACTCTTCTAGCTCCGAAATTTCTTTCCAGAAATTAAAACATCTTTTCCAAAAGCCCTCTGACAAAGGAGTTTTCTTACCTGGCTTGCAAGAGAGAGAATGAATGCCCAATCTTCCTGCCACTGTTCCTCTCGCAAGGAGAAATGTAAACCGAAGCTTTGGGAATACCACGATTCCCACTCTTTCCAGCGTGTGTAGAACCTAAAATGTTGAGGGAGAGAGAGAAAGAGAGAGAGAGAAAATGGTAAAGGCAAAAATATTTACTCAGTCCTAACCCTTGTAATCCTTTATCCCAAGAAGGGGGAAGAAAGAGAGCAAGTATCAGGAAAACTGGATTTTGTTTTGGTTTTTATCTTCAGGAGACTCCGTTTATTAATCCTCATTTAAGAACCACTTTAAAAAAAAATGCCTACAGCAAACATGATCCAAGTTCCTACCAGGCTCCTGCCTAGTTTGATATTTCTTGCAATATGGGATTTTTTTAAGTCTTATTTAGGCTTATTTAAGTGCTGATATACAGGGAACGTAAGACATTCCACTTCATACAGGAGGAATTGCTCATTCTTCTCACACAAGAATATATAGGTATTTTCCATTTTTAACCACATCATGAGTTAATTAACTTCAAAGTACTTGCATATCAATTTCCAACGGCCCATGGTTAAGAGGCAGAATCTGTTTTATACCAGATTTTGGAGCAAAGGGGTGGTAATTCCACATTATATGGAGTTGTAAAGCAGCATGGATAAGAATCAAATATGCAAAGTGGGATTTAGTTCAGTCACGATATTTTATTTAACCACTTACCAAGCAAAATGACACATTAAAAGGAAGATGTTTGCTTTTTAAAATTTTAAACTCTGTCCAATCACCACACTATGGAAAAGCCACAACTTCATATTAGGAACTGGGATTTAGGGAACAGTTCTAAGCCAACTTTTAAACAATGACCTTTACTGTGAAGACAAAGAAACCATTCTGAAGTTTCAGCTTATTAAAAAAGTCACTGAAATGAACTCATTTAATTAAAACCTGAGAATATTAGCAGACAGTGAGTGTGTGTGGGTAAGATCTTTCCTATGCTTTCAGTGAAGCTGGAATCACCCTAAAATCTTGGTGTGTAGGACAGCAGCCACCATCCAGGCTGGCTCTCCTGAGTCCAGCTAAAACCTCTGCATGGCTTAAAATTCCTATTATTAAGATATTTGGATAGGTCTGTGCTAATTCACAGTAATATCTACAGGGAATCTTCTGGATCTACATTCCAGTTTTTATCCAAACACACCAACACTTCCACCTTTGTAGCTGATAAATATTTTGCCTGTTTTCTCCCACAAATCTCGAACTGAGCACCTTGTGCTAAATGAATTAATTCCCAGGTCCCTCCTGAAAGAAATTTAATCAGATTCTGGGTGAAAGAGAAGGAAAAACAAAGCAATACAACAACAACAAAAACTCCCACATCACCAGAGTGAGAGAGAAAGCCCAGAAAATTCAATGGAAAAAAGAAAAAAAGGAAAACACCAAACTACTCCCTAAAAGCTGGACTGTGAAAGTATTCTCCTAAAGAAGTTTCTTCCCTGATTTAGTCAGCCATAGACAAGATTTTGATCTCATTTAAGGCAAACTTTTCAGATTAACACAAGAGAACTGAATGCATCCATCAAAAGAATAAAATTCTGAAAGTCAACTTGAGGGCATGTGCCCATTCTCCAGCAAAAGCTAATGGTGGAATACAAAAAGGGACACATCAGAACACACTTTTGTGTAAACCAAAAAAGTGTAGTTATTTAAAGGTGAGTGGAAAAGACTCCACAGGCCAGAGCCTCTGGGAACTTCACTGTGGAGCTTTTTCTGAGTACCAGACACAAGACTGTCTCTGGTAAATAGATTTTTCTTTGTTCAGCATCTAATCAAACATAACAAAACGAGGTCAAATAAGTTACATGAGTGTTTTCTGTCTGACTATAAAAATACCCATTTTTAAGTGTCTTTGTGGAGGCTTTGAAGAGTAATTCCACTAGATAAAAGTTTAAGCAGGGATTGCATTTAAGAGCCTGTTCCAGTGACGACATCACTTCCTATCAGCCACATGTCCTAGCCCACAAAATTAAATGTATCTTCTCAAATGGAACCCATACAGCAGCTATAGGATGTACAGAATCATCAATTTACAACAAAAGCTGGCTAAAAGACTTATTCTGAAGACTTGTTCCTAATAAGGAACACGACTTGTTCCTTGAAGACTCGTTCTTTAAAATCTGAGAACTTGTTCCTGTGAAGGAACACACCAATCAGTTAAAATTATGCTTCTAATAAGGATAAAGATTATGCAAATTCAGAGTAAAATGAAAATTCTGTCTAGACATAAACTAAAAAGCTTAACAAGGTTTAACAGCCTCTAAATAATTAATATTATGATAGATACAGCAGGAAGTCAACCACAATTAACACCAACACTTCAAGAGATTAGGTCCAAAGCTCAGCAGTTTGCAGCATGTTTTTGGATACCACGCTTGGTTTTGTTACCACAAAGAACAAAACCTGGGCTATCCTAAATTTCTATTCTGGCCTCATGGGAGCTGCCTGTGATGCCAGGGACATTCCTGCATGGCTGAGATGCACACTCCACGCTGAACAACTCTGAAGCAGTGACAGATCCTTTCAGACACTGCTTCCTGGGAGAATTGCTACTGAAGCACCAGCTTCTGGAATCCAGCTCTGGATGCTGATTTAGGGAGTTCTCTCCCAACGGCACAAAATTTACTTAGAGGTACCCCTAAATTAACCTTTGTCGTTGACCTTCTGTTCAGCAAGAGGACGGGGACAGGCTCTTTCTGTCCTGTGTGCTGACAGTGTTTCTCCTGTCCTTGACTACAAGATCATCAAAGAAATGATCACCTGTCCTGGATTATCAGTCTTTATCAGCTCATCCCTTAGTCCAGGACACCCTGGAGAGCTGTTGGACACCACTGGGGGTCTGACTAAGATTTTCCCTCTAGCAGATGGAAACCACAGTATCTGACTGAAGAAAGCTGTCAGTGAAAAGCAACGAAAGTTGTTTTACAGAATGATAAATCCATTTTATGGCCAAATGACAGAACTAGTTAAATGTCAACACCCTGTGCTTTACTGCCATTATTTTAGCAGGCAGAATAGGGATAAAAAGAGCAATCCTGAGTAAAGCTGTAACTAAGCAGATGGAATGAAAATTCTGAAAAGTTTAAAAGGAATAAAAGGCTATCTTCTACTAACAATCTTCTGCACAGCTCCCACCAAGCAGCAAGGCATGGCATGTGCATGATTTACATTGCAAGGACGCAAATTCCAGCTGCAATAACTGTGGTTAGTGCATGCTTGACAAGTATAAAGCATTTTAATGTTTGAAATGCCATTTGCTGAGCCTCACACGCCATCCCTGCGTTCACAGCATCCAAGTTTCCAGCGCTCCTATTTAAAACGTGAGATGAAGACCCCAGCTGGGACCACGGTGACTCGACAGCGTCGAGGAGCACAGCGCACAGGGAACTGGGGAGGGGTGGTTGTGGGGTTTTGCTGCTACAGCACGTGGAAAGAGCTGCCCTGTAGTAGTTTAAAATAAAAGTAAAAGGATCTGGATCGGCCGGCGCCTACTACTACGCCGCCGTCCTGATCCCAGGGAGTCAGGCTGCTGCCGGGGTGTTATCAGTGCTGGAGAAGGAGGTGAAAGAGGCTGAAGGCAGCTCTTCGGGAAGGCATGAGGTTTATTCTTGGGGAGCAGAGGTTCCAGGAACACAGGAGTAACGAGGGGGGATGAGTCCCGAGCAGAGCTCGGCAACGCAACATGTACAGAGGGGTAGGGGTGGGGATACACACAATTAACCAATAGGGAGAACTATAAAAGAAGGGAAGCATAGCAATATCCAATTACTATGCTACGGGGCGGGGAAGGGAGTGACAGACAGCCAGCTTAGGACGGGAAAGTTTCCCGGGCAAACTGCTCTGTGGCGGGAAATGGGGAATTATGGGAAGGAGAAGGGTGAGGGGAAGCCCATCTCAGGCATTTACCCTCTACACCGCCCTGACTCACCAGTGGGAGCAGTCGTGTAAACTGTCGTGCAGAGCCTTGCGCAGCACGGAGTCCTTGTCGTAGATGCCCCAGGTGGCCTGGAGCACGGAGTCCAGCAGGCAGTCCCCGGCAGTGCGGTTCCAAAGTGCGTACAGCCTGCTGTCCAGGCGTGTCCCCAGCTCCAGCGACCAGTTAATGATGGGAGACTCCTCTTCCAGCTCTGCAACGGCACAGCCAGCTCCTCAACACTCCGCTCACTTATCTCAGAGAATTCAGACAGCACAATAATGGCACAGTCTCAATAATTTACCCATTTGCATGACTAAAACTCTGCTTTCCTTCATACTACAATGAACAGGTGAACTACACCGGCTGAGGAAATTTCTTCTACTGTCAATAAAATAAACTAAAAGCAAACCAAACCATAGCACCACATCACTTGTTTGTTTGAGGATTGTTACTGAAATGAAAAGATTTTTTCAGTTTTCCTTAAAAAGCCTGTGACTCAAAACTGACTTTTGAAGATTTTTAAAGCTCTACATGGATACACTACAAACATGATTTCTACAGACTGTTTTCCCTCTGCCTCATAAATAGACTGGAAATGTTAAAATTAAATTAATTTTACATGGGCATGCAGTGACAGGACAAGGGGGAGTGGCATCCCACTGCCAGAGGGCAGGGTTAGATGGGATATTGGGAAGGAATTGTTCTCTTTGGGAGTGGTGAGCCCTGGCACAGGTTGCCTGGAGAAGCTGTGGCTGCCCCATCCCTGAAAGTTGCTGGTTTGGAGCAACCAGGTCTAGGGGAAGGTCTTCAGGGTCCCTTCCAGCCCAAACCATTCTGTGACTTTATGAATTCCAGAGTGAAGATTGACTTGAAAGCACCCAATCTCTATTTAAAACATGTCCATGGACAAAGCCACATATATACAGACACATGTAGTTTATTTTCAGTAAGAGAAACATTCTCTAACAAAAAGCCAGGAGTGATCCCAGCTGTTCTCAGCACATTTACCTTTCTGAACATCTCTGTCAAGTACTTCATCAAATAATTTTTCCTGGACTGTGGGCGGTAAATCTTCAATATCTGGAAAAACAGAAAGCAAATACAAGAGTCACTTAATGTTACTGTAAAAGACATCACCAGCTGCTGCTCAGGAGAACTCACAGAACAGCTGTTGCCCTATCAGCCCTAGCACCTCCTCTGGAAACCTGCTGTCATGTGTGACCCAAGGCTTTGCAGAGCTGCTGAGGCAGGTTTGCATCTCAGCCTCACTGTCACACCTTTGATGCAGAACAGATCATCACAGCATGCACAGGGTAAGACTGGATTTCTCTGAAGGAGAAAGTGGAGAACCACTTTGAGGTGAGAAATTTAAAAAAGAGTAAATTTACTTTCAACTCTATTGTATTTAGTACAGCTTCAATCCTAAGCAATGGTTTTCCACCCATTTCCACTTTTCTGGAATGGCTTCTCCTCTGCAGTCTATCCCAATGGACAGGTACAGTTTGCCAAGGGATGTGTTCTTGTCCAGAACATTCCCTTCCTTAATCATCTCATTCAGGCCTCAATAAAATAGTTCTGAGAACCCCAATGGTTTGCAGGTAAGTTAGAAAACAAGAAATGGGAAAACTATTGAGCTATGCCATGGAAAATGCCACTACTGACAACTGTTCCAAGAACTTTACAGACAGAATTTGCAACTACCTCATAAAGAAGAAGAAGGAAAAAAAAAAGGAAGAAAACTGTATAATGGGCAAAACTCTTTTGTGACTGCTGTATCATTTAAAACAACAAATACTGTCACACATTCTAAAACTCAGCATGTGCCACACAGTAAATATTTGCTTCTGGTCTGCATTCCAACAGAGGATAAGCAGTAAAGGGTTGCCAGGCAGAGCAGCAACCAAAGAAACTTAAACACGTGAAAGTTAAGGCAGTAAATAAAATAGGAACAGGAACATCCAGCATCCCTTCAGGCACTCTAGGGGATAAGGACTGGGGCCTAAGTGGTATTTCAAGGACACAAAGATCTCTCTTAATTGCAGTGTGGTAGCTGCCAGTCCTGCTCAGATGTCCAATACCCCAGGGCTTTTAAGTCCACATTTAGGCACATGAGTTGCTACTGAAGCACATTAATGCTTGGTGCAGACACAGTGATGCGGGGTGGGGGGTTTTTTTCTGTATGATTGATTGGGGCTTTTTAAGCTAAAACTGCATTCAGTGGCCAGCAATCAATTTAAAAGCTTTGCTCTCTAACATCCACGCTCTGGCTTTTCAGGAGGATCCAATGTGTTTATTTGAAAGGTTGAGTGGAAACTGGTTCCTAAACTACATTGTTTAGGTAATAGTTGACCAGGATTGCGTGATTTATACTTCTACCCTTGGAAATGCTCTCTGGAGCCAAAGTGCAAAAGACGTGCAGTTGGCAAAGTGTGAGGAAAGTGCAAATTCACTGACAGTCTTGATGTACAAAAGCTTTTGAACAGTCTTATTTTTTAATTACTTAATGGCAATTACATGTGTCAAAAAGCTGCACAGTGCTTTAAGATGTCTCTCTTGAAAATACCGAACAAATTCTTAAGCTCTGGAGAGAACGTTCCTCATGTGTGTTATGAAATCTTTCTGTTGCCCCTTTCCCTTCTCTCCCCTAAAAAGCAATGAAGTTTTAGTCTCCAGACACCTCATACACCTACAGAGTACAACTGAATACAGCACCTTAATCAGGTACACAAGTGGTAAATATCATCCAGACTTTTTGAAGAGGAGGAGATGAGGTAACACTCAACCAAAGGGGTTCCAAATAGAATTCTTACAATGCTTTATGAAAAAGACAAACAGATCTGTTGGTTGGCAGTTTCTAGCTGCACGTTTTCTTACTGCTGGTAGCATTTCTATTAAAGGAAACAGCTTTTCAAGATTAAAAGTCTTCTAATAGCTCCTTCTTAATAGATAAACATTCTCTTGATCTCAGAGTACCTCAAAAGCATTCAAAAAGTGCTATTGCTACAACCAGGTACAAAGAACAGCTCTGGGCCTCGACAGAAAGGACTGAAAGCTAAAATACCATGTGAAAAGTCATATCATGGACCAGAAATGTCTGGGCTCCAATCTTCACTTTAAATACAGCCTTTCCTTAGAACACACCACTTTTCTTCCATTTCTTCCTGTCTAAGTAGGACAACAGATGCTCAGTTCACAGGAACAATGCGTGGATTGAAGTGTGCAAATACTGAGTAATCAAATTCCAACTACTAAATCTGACCTAATAAAATAGGTCTTAATAAATCAAACTCTTACTAAATAAATTAATAAAGCTCTTAATAAATAAAAGCTACACAACCATCACCACCAGAAAGTCAAAATACACAATTTTCAACTAGTGAGCAAGCAATGAAATCTTCCAGCAGGAAGAAGGGTTTTGTAGCTACCTGCAGGTAACGTAAACGTCACAAGGTCAGTCAGAAAATAGCAAGCAAAGTCTCCCTTTCGCTGATGAAGAGATGCAGCAATCTCACGGCGGATTTGTTCCGTGACCTCTGGACACACCATGGCAGGAATGCACTTGGCTGCATGCTGGGATACCTGAAACACAACACAGTTACTGCACTCAGGATTACCCCATCAAATATAAAGATTTGGGAGGGATGACCACCAGCAGAGAGTATTTGCTTAGCAAGGAATGCAAGAGCACTATAAACACTGGCACCCTGAAAGATCAAAAGTTTAGTGACTCTTAATGAAATGTCTCATTTGTCATGGAACTGATAACAGGTTAAAAACATCTTTAAACCAAAGAAATAAATTTACAGGTGACCACTCCAAGGCAAAAAAGAAAAAAAAATAGGTAAGAGCTCATAATAACAGCAATCTCAAATCTAATGCATGAACCCAGTCTAGATTTAACAAAACTTCATTACTACAGCACAAGACAGTTTCCTACAAAAAATCTTCCCAAAAACTATTAAGCTAAGATAGTTAAATTTCTCCAGTTCTAGTCATCACTGGCAGCAGAAACCCGTTCAGTGATGAAATGGCACAGGGATGACACCAGATGCATATAAAAAGAACACCTTTAAGACCCACATTTTCACTCATTTATATCCTAGAAAAGGAAATTATCACTGGGGCTCAAACACTACTAAGCATTTTCCGAAATGGCAAGATGAGTCAGTATTCCTAGGCACTGAAACAAAACCAAACACAGAAATCCCTAAGACAGTATTTCAGTAAATTAACTTGGTTTTTAAACATGTAACTCCATCCACACAGAGTTATGCAAGCAGCACAAAGCTACTGATATTAGTCGTGTATAAATATATACTCAAGGCTTTAGCTACATTTGTCTTGCTTCATCTACTCTTTTTAATTATTCAACACTGAGCATTCCATCATCTTTATGTGCTTTGCAGGCAAACAGCAGCTTTCAGAACTGCACTAAGCATCAGGGAAGGAGGCAGAATAAAAATCTGGCCCTGAGCAGGTGAAGAACCAAAAGCCTGAGTTGAAGAAAACAGACAAAAGAAGATAACAGAATTATTTACAGGGCAAAGACGGAGAACAGCAGAGGTCACCAGAAGTGAGGTGACACAAGGAAATAAAACATGGAAGAGCAAAACAGAGGAACCTGCCAGTTTATAAAATGGGCAAGGAATAGAAAAAAACGCAGCAATTTTGCAAAGCAAGAAATCTGCCTCTCTCTGGAAGACAGGCTTCCACAAAAGCCAGGAAAGCCAGACCAGGTAAATTTACTCATTAACAAACTCAGGCCACAAAACACTGTCATTGATGTCAGGGCTTTGCTTTGAGAGCATTTCCTCTCCCCCACCCAGAGCACAGGAAGCCTCACAATAGCTCACTTCCACTGCCAGTAAGGTCACAACGTGTGCCAAGACTGTTCATTAATGAGAAAACTGAACATCCTCAGGACCATCACAGCAGAGTCTCTTAAAGCAAACTCACATCTTGAGGAGAAACCCAAGGCACAAAGCAGCGATTCAGGTATATTCTAACAGCGCCACAAATCAAAGCTGCGTGCCACTGGCTGCACGCAGTGGTGCGTTATAAACAAGTGCTGTTCCCTCCCTGCAAGGGCCAGGGGAGCTCACCTCGGTGAGGAGGATGGCCAGCATGTCCTGCCTCTGGAAGCGGATGGCCAGGTGCACGAGGGTGTAGCCCACGTCGAAGGCGGACGGGCGGTTCAGCAGCCGCACCTCGTCCGCCGTCAGCTGCCGGGCAATGTCCCCTCCGGACGACTTGTAGGCTTCCACAGCAGCGAGATCACCTTCCACAACTCCTGAGGGCACAGAAACAACACACAGCTCATTTCAGACAGCGAGGGAGCCATTCTGGAACAAGCCACCGCATTTAACAGCTCACCTGTAGCTGCTCTGTTACAGACCAAACAGACGAAGATCAACTGCACAGCAAGAAACTCGCCAATTTTTAATTATTTTAAGCAGGAGACTACAAAATATTTACATTTACCTCATCTCTCAGACCATTTGTATTATCTGCACTAGCTGGAAAATGTAAGAGATCAAAAGCCAGCTCAGAAGTGGACCCATGATGAAACACTAGCAGTAACATACTCACAAGCATTTCATTTGACCAGAGGAAAAATCGTTTCTTCACAGTACAGAGATTCGTTTGATTATTTTATCTTCCCTTTTATTTCCAAAAACAAACTACTAGATCATAGAAATAGGATCTATTAAAAGGTTTCTGGACTAAAAGTTGTTTTTTTCCCCAAACAGTACAATTGGTACAATGCACAAATTTTTCTCTTCAGCTCACCATCCCTGCTACTAATGGAGCCTGAGGGTTTCACTCAGGGTACTCTACTAAAACTGAATTAATGAGAAATTAAATACACTGTGTGTACCTTCTAAAGCAAGATGGGAGGATCAATGAATGACCCTAACATCTTCTAGAGTCCCTGGCAATCTCTGATTGCTGTACCATGCTTCGTATCAAGACCAATCATGCTGAATTATTCCTTAGCTGCAATTATCAGAATACACTATCAGTAAGATGTGGAGCTGCTAACAGGATCTGTTCCAACATAAGACTTTCCAAATTTAGAAATTCCTTCAAATATATTCTATTTTAGGTATGTAGTCCACGAGAGAACAGTGCAGTGCTGAACTGAGGAAGCAGAATAATGTCCCTAAAGCCATCTTTAATGGAGAAGTAAATAGAGTCACACTACTGAGAAGCAGCTCAAGCAGAGAAGAGTGAGAGCACAGATGACAAATGAGAAAATCCCGTCCCTGTTTTCTGCAGCTAAACCTCCTTCCCAGCTCCTGAGACTCAGCAGCTGAGTGGAGGCCACGAGGCTGGAGATTGAGACCCAAGTCCATTCTTCACTTCATTTGCTCACCAAGTCTCAAAAGCTGATGAAAAGGAAAGGTCACCAGACCCAATCAGAACAATCATTCCCACTCAGGACTTAAAATAAAACAAAAAAATGAAAATAAACACATTTCCCGCCCCCTCAAACAAACCCCACATCCCACACCAGCAAAAATCCCCTACCAAAATTAAAAAAAACTCCACACAAACACAACAAATTGAAGTGGCTGCTAGCAGAAAAGCACACTAACCACTGGCTTGCTGGTTAATCCAGGATTTAGAAAAGCATTCTTAGCTCAGCCAA
Organism: Melanocharis versteri; assembly: GCA_013397845.1. NCBI lineage: Eukaryota > Metazoa > Chordata > Aves > Passeriformes > Melanocharitidae > Melanocharis > Melanocharis versteri. Next base: position 797,443 of record VZTG01001442.1, read on the forward strand.
AAAGTATCATTTTGAATGCTAAGATTATAAAGCTTTCAGAAGAAATACAGGGGGGAAAATGGATTATCAGCGCAAGACATTTCTCTACAAAGTTATCAGCTGTGCTCTGTAAGCCTCCACAGATAAAAGTTTGATTATTCAACAGTGGTCTAAAGCAGAGAAGTTCCAAAACAACAGTTCAACTGCACATTTGAGTCATGCGGTATCTACCCACTCATTCCAAAGTCCTAACAGGCCAGGGCAGAAGGAAAACCATAAAGGACAGTATTTTAGTTTTCTGCAGCATGTGTCTGTCTCCTGCAAGGAAGACATTCCTGTTCCTCTCCAGCACTACTGTCTCATTCAGTGCCTGCCCGTGTATTCTCCCCAGATGAGTTCTGTCTGCCCAATTTTAGCTCTTGCTCTGTAGGAGTCAGGAGTGCCAAGTGTAGAACTTTATTTCCATGCAAGCACATTCTTGCCACTGATAAGGCAATTCCTGGCTGTTGCAATGATCATTCCAATCAAATACTCTAAACTGACATTTTTTTTGTGTGTGTGTAGATATGTATGCGTACATAGATAACAAATCAAATTTCTCATGACCTGCTCTCTTAAAACAACCTATACCACAGCTTTGGCAAACCCAAAAATCCAGGGAAAGAAGAAACTTGATAGAAGAGCAGATTCTCTGCTATCTTATGATATCCTTAATTTTTTATTTTTACATTTATTTAGGAGAAGCATCTTGTTAAAGACTAAAACATCACCCCTTTTTGTATTTTCACCACTCCCACTGACACAGGAGAGATTCCTGTTACCACATCTGCACCTTCCACCACATCCTCCAATACAAACAGACCAAAGACCACCCAAGACTGGTAGGTGGCCACTCTGAGAATCCAAATACCCACAACTGATCTCAAAATTCAAACTAATATCCCTAAAATGATCTTTTGGTGACAGATGATCAAACTCAAATCACCTTCCAACCAGCCAGCCTGTCAAGTACTACATTTTACTACAGCCTACTGCTGGGAAATTCATCATTTTAATTATTCTTCTAGTCCCCCACCCTCAGCTGCTTATTATCATCCCACTCTTCATCAAACCTCAGCAACAACTGAGGTCTAAGGCTGATGCTGAGGTGGTCACATGAGGTTTGGCAATGCTTCTTTCAAGCACTAACTACTACAAGCTGCAATAAGGATCCAAATCAGTGACATGTGCTCTACGCAGCGCTGCCAGTTCTGGAAGTTTATTCCCACGTCTTGCAATACTTGACATTCCTAAAAGCCCCATGTCCTAGAATTACTAAAATTGTTATATAAGCTGTCAGTTAAAAAGTACATTTCTAAACTTTGCTGATGAATTTTAAGCCAAAGATCAATTAATACATCCAAACCAGGCAAACTGTGGATGTTCTCTAGGCCTTATTTAAAAAAAAAAAGTTATAAATGTATTTTTAATGGTATTTTAGGTACAGGGTTGGTGTGCTACATGACACAAACTAGCACAGCTACAGCTCATGGTGACATTGCAATGTGGCTGTGTGCATGGATTGTATCTGATCATCCTCTATTCTTTAATCAAAACAGGCAAAAATGACTCTTTATAAGCATCAGGAAATTTTTGTTTGTCTAGTCCAACTCTCTACTGCAGGGCTGATATTCCAAGAGCATTACAAGCCTCTTTGGCCCCTCTGAGCCACAGCAAGAAAAGTTAACATTTCTCTTTACCTGTTACCTACTCCACCGTAGCCACTTCAGAAGAACAGGGAAAATTCCTGACAGCCCATCAGGTGCCACCCTGCTTACAGTGACAGTCCATGCCATCCAAGGCAGCAGTGAACACAAAATATAGTGATAACAGGCAGACTGTCAGAAATATGAACCAGAAAACACGAATCTTACCCCAAAACTATGAGGCGAACTTGCCCACATGCACCATGCCTGCAATTCTGAAATTCAGTATCACCATTCCAAAATGAGACCTGAATATGCTTCTATTGACAATAGGAGGCACTTTCCTACAAAGGCTCTGATTTCTGCAGGATGAGCGAGAGCCTCCAATTCATTAAGTCTATTTAAACAGAGTTTAAAACCCCCACTGTTTATGAGAAATATTACAGAAATATTTACTGATGTTATAATTCCCTGCATTTCACAACGCAGAAGTGCCTCATTACTTACACAAGCAGATTCTGAATTGAGTCCTGATCCAGCATGGTGCCAGTTGGATTATTCCCCACTGACACCCACTGCATTCCCCAGACTGTTAAAATGTCAAAAGCAAGAGTGGCATTTGCCTTAAGATTGTTCCCAGAACACCAGGGAGCCTCCAGGAGCTCAACCCTTTGTGAGGGCACAGCCCTGATCGGCTTCAAGAGCAACACAAATGCAAAGACATCCCAGAGACTCAGTGCCTGCTCCTGATCCACACAATCACAGCTTTCCTTTAAAGTGGACTCCAGAAATGTGCCTTTGCTGTTGCCCCTGAAGACACCAGTCTTTGTGTGCCCCCAAAAAAATTCTGCTTGGCCTAACGTAAAATCTCTGACTATAGTCTGACATCCTAAGGGAGAGGACAGAACGCCAAGGGCTGCACCCAAGTCATGAGAAAATGCAACTGCAAGCCAGAATTCTGCATTTACAGGTTCAACTGCGCTCCCATTTTGCAATTCAGGCATTTCCTCTTATTGGAAGACTTTCACAGTACCAGGAGCCAAGGTTTTTTCTTCTTCTAGTAAAGCCCTGCCTCTTACAAACAGCACAGATCAGACATTTGCAATCTCAGTATATATTAGATGATAGAGATTAAGAAGGCTACTTTAAAAGACTACATTTAAAAAAATATTAATCATCCAATTACAACTCTTTGTACCATCTTGATCCTACTACAAGTTGTAAACTTCCTTCTTTATTAGATGTCAATATTACCCTCATATTAAATAAGCCAGAATTAGCTGCTAAAACCAAACTATTTCCACTTAAGGTGCTATTAAGTTTATTCTTCAGAATGCGTAAATATTTATAGGGTTCCATGCAGTAATATAAACTTGGAAAAGATGCAAGACAGGCTTACAAGCATTTCTGGAAAACCAAGACCCATTTTCCCTAACTGCACAGTTCCAGTGGCTTCAGAACAGCCAGACAGAAAAGTTCCCAAGGAAAATACCACAGCAGCAGCCTTTATTTACTTCAGTCTCTTTCTGATAGTTGTGGAGCACCGGCTGGCACAAGCTGCAAATGAAGTAGGCAAATTCTTTCAAGCAGACTGATGCAGTTGTGACTGTCTAAAGAACAACCTGGGGATTAGGGATTTCTGGGATTCAAGGAGGCAGCAACGCCACGTAACCAACGTGTTCTCCCATCTGCGCAGACTGCAAAAGGAAACATTTCATTTTAAGGAGGTCATTGTGCCTCCTGCATGGGACAATGCCTTGAACTGCTTGGCAGGAGAAGGCAAATTTCTCAAACAACTAAGTCATACATTTTAGGAGTCAGAAGTTCAGACAGATCCTGCTGTAACATAAAACAGATCAGACAGAGCCCTGTGCTGCTTCCCTTCTGCTCCAGATACAACTGCAAGTGGTCTGTCATATATATGCTCTCGTTTACTCGTCTAAGGACTAATCCTAAGATTGGTTTAAGTGCCAGCAAGTGAGAGGCTGATCAACTGACCCACTAAAACCTAATTCTGACACCTGTTAAGAATCTCTGCTCTTTTAACACAGACTGCTGAGGACCTGTAGCATTCTCTGGAGCTGAGTCAGCCCTCAGGCTCTTCCAGCTCTTCACCAAGGGCACATCAGGTGGCCATAAATGAAGTTTTATTGATAAAAAGTGACTCACAATTTCAGCCTGGGAAGAATTTCTTCTTCTGAAGGAAGGACTGCTTTGCAAGCAAATATGACACATCAATTGATATAAAAAAGAGGAGTTGTCTGAAAAACCTTTATGGGCCTCTAACACACCCTTCTGTTCCCTCTCCTCTTTTCTGATTTCCAGGGCCTCTTGTCAGTATTAGCACACAGTCAACAGTAGGTCACTCTCCAGGTAATGACACTGAGACAGAAACTTCTGTATATCAAGGCTTTTTTGATTCTTCAAGCTCAACAACTTGCATCAGCTTAAAAAAAGAAGTAAATACTTCCAGGAAGACGTGTACCTTAAACCTGAAGCCATCCAATGCACAAAAGGATGACTATTGGCTATTCTTTGTCCATGCAAACAGCTCTTCGCCCTACATACAATCCATGTGGTATGTTTTGAATGAATCATTACAAGACAAAGCAGCACAGATGTAAGAACAAATGTTTAAAGATGTCCTTATCCCTCTCCAATCTGTCAGAGGCATCCACACCCCTTGTTGCTTGCATGGTTGTACCTCAGAGGGAGGCTGGACAGTGGAAAATCATTAAAGTTACTCATTAAAATTAACCATCAGTGCTTCTAAGGCAAATTGAAATAACTGGTTTTAACTTGATCATTTATTCAATTATTTTTAGCATAAAATATCACAGTGTTTAAGAAAAGTGGTCAAGAGACCAAAGTAAAAGGATGTTTCAGGAGTTAAGTTTTTCTGCCAAGGAGTAAGGCAGGCAAAGTTTTTCTCAGTCTCAAAGACAGACACACACAAATGTAAAGCATTTACGACAGGACAGATGTACAAGGCACAGATGACAATACACAGAGATCTCTCAGCCAGGTGAGAGCTGTGATCTTACATCACTGCTACCTGGCACAGCAGCCTCTGCCACCCCCGGCCGGCACGGAAGGGCATCAGCTGGCAGTGAGTAATCCCTGCTGCACTTCCTGAAACACTGCAAGCCAGACTGACACCAGCAAGGGAAGGTGCATGACCTCTCCTGGCCTCCAGCAGCTTGTCCCCGCCCATCCATTTCCCACTCCCTTAGCACACCACGAACAGAACCATCAAGGTTCAGCTGTACCCTGGATGTGACGAGGAAGCCAGTCTGAGCTTACTACAGCTTACCAGCAAAACGAAACAAAACCCCCCATGCCCCCCACAAAAACATCCCCTAATCAAGCTTCATTTTCAAACATCCCAGGAGGACAGAAAGGGGCACCCGGGATGACTCTGGTTGGCAGTGCCAGCTGAAAGCACCTTGTTTATGTCAGTCCCTTCAGGCTGCCTTTATAAATACTCAGTGAAGAGCCAGAGGCTCTGCGGGACACAGAGCAGGAGGTGCCTCCGTGTCTCCCGGAGCTGCAGGGCAGCGTGGGACACAGCCCAGCCAACTCCATACCAACGTCTGCACAGGCAGACTCTCCTTGCCCACAGGGCTTCTGAAGGCCTGGGTAACACATCTGGCACTAGTTCAAAAAACTAATGGGATAAAAAAAACCCTGTAGGAGAGATAAAGCAGTTGACAAAGGAAAAACTAAGCAGATACATGTCGGAATACTAGGAATGAACAGACAGTCCTTTTAAGGATGTACTGCAAAACAAGATTCATCACAGATTGCTCTAAATATTTTGGATTTGTTTAAGAAACACACTCTTAGTGGTTTCTTTCCCAGAGCTAAGAAGAATGTGTGCCTACTTGATTTAAGAGGCACCGTCCCCACAGGGAGCTCTGGCCCATGACAGCAGGACCCACCTTATTGACCTGAACCAACAGAAGAACACACTTTTCTTGCAGCAGGTGATAAACAGGTGGATGAGAAAGGAGAAGGAGAAGAAATGCAGTTTCCTTTTAATCTGTGGGCTGCAGTTCAAGCTCAGGAGTTGCACTCACAACTCAAGAATCCCCAGCAGCACCCTGCAGCAAACACTCTGCCAGCATCACTGTCAAATCCAGCCCTGAAGTGCCAGGAGAGGGGAAGCTCCAGGGTAACCCTCAAGCAAACTCTGGATGCCAGAGAGGTTTTATAGGCACAGCCATCCTCATCCATTTGTACTCCTTAAATCCACAGCCAGCTGGAACCAGCTTCACCAGGCCCCACAGCAACACTTGGTTCTTGCACATCACAATCCCTAAGGCCCACAGGCCACCAGGACTCCCTGACAGTCCCTGCCATAGGTACCATGAGTTATAGAAAAGATAATAAAGTTTAATTTTAAATATACATTAGTTCCCTCCCCTAAGAAATGAGTCACCTTGCACTTAACACTAATCTTGGTCTAGGCCACTGTGGTAGAGAACATTGGTGTCATTGCAGAAATCATTTGTAATTCTTCTTTGTAATTTAAACTGGCATTTGGAGGAAGCCAGGTTATCCAGCTACACTTACTCCACTTTCTGCTAGGATTTTAATAAATTTTAACCACATAAATCAGTTTAAAATCTCACCCTTTTGAGAGAGAATCACCCAATAGTTACATTCACTCTGAAAAAAGCAAGTCAATAAAGAAAGCAACATTCAAGTACATTCACTGGCAGAGTTTGAATGGGGGAATACCATTAATCCTTCAGATTTGGAAGGAATACCCTCCATCAAGGAAACTGTTCATGCTGAAAGGCAAGCGTTGCGCTCATCACATTTTGTCCAGCCTGGATTTGCAAGGAATAGAAGCCTTGATGACGTGTTTACTTACTGCAGTGGGAAAAGCATTAACAGGTGCCCCTAACAAAAAAAAAAAAAAAAAACAAACATACACACAAATACCTTCTTAAGTCTACTCGATACACATCTCCCTTCATGTTTCAGCTATAAAGAAGAGATGTGGAAGAGAGTAGTCTGATACAAGATTTTTAATGAAACTTGACATTAAACTTAAAACCTAGTAAAAAGAATTTTGTATTGGAGTAAGAGATGTGAAGAGGAGTTCAACCAAACAGCTGTCCTAAAGTATCAGACATTTTCCTTGGTACCTCCTGACAGATAATATCTTCTAAGAGAAAAGAAAATAACCACTCTGCCAAGAATTCCTCCTACTCCTGCTCCTTTAATCTTTATTTTTAACTTTGGGGTTAACTTTTAAAATTAACTTTTTAACATCCCTCCTACAAAAGATGGATTCAAAGCAAACGGACCCTCCACAACTGATGGAGCTTAAACTTGAAGGTTTCAGTCTGAAGTTCCCAAATCCTAACAAGGCACCATCTGTCAGATGGAGCAGGCTAACACACAAACTCTTGGTCCATCAGTGTTCACAAGTTTACTTGGCATTTAACATGAACTTGTCCTATTTTATAAGTTTGCTTGGCTAAGGACTGACTAAGTGTTCAGCTCAGCTAAAACTTCCCAAGAGCTCCAGCTGGCGAACAAACAGAGCTCACTAAGTCACTGTGACCCACTTGATTTCAATGGGAAAAACAGATGCTTTGGGCAAAATTATTCAATTGACAGTTAAATTGCTTTAAGTATGTCACGCTAAGATCACCAGCAGAAATCTGGCTTATTGCTTTAATGATTACTGGCTGAACTGGTGTACTTTTCCAGCACAACAACCAGAGACAAGCACAAAAGAATCCATGCAACTTCCATCAATCTTCCTAAGGTTATTCCTATTACAGGGAGTATTTGGGAAAAAATGACATCTGTAATACGCAAAATGAAATTCTGAGATGAAGGACTGGTAATTAACAGCTTCGTTTGCTGGTTCTTGTCCCCCCATCATCTCTCTCCCTCAGGAGTATAGTAGATGTTTAAGTCAGAGAAAGAAATCCATGAAAGCTTTCAGCAGGTAGCAGGAACAATCAGCACACAACTCCACCTGCATTCTGCCTTTCTCACCAAGATCCCTTCAAACCAAATCATTATTGCATTACAAAACTTCTATGAACACAGTTTTGAGTTTTATGTACAACTATATAGTCACAAGCAACATTAAATACTTGCAAAACCCACGTTCTTAAATATAAATACAACCCTTCCCACACAGGTTAAATTAGAAAGTGTGAAATATTTTAAGTAACATTAGATAGTCAAAAAAATCACTTTTGAAAAAACAGAGGGGAAAAAAATACCCTAAATATTTAATACAATTGCTATCAGAATGCAAGATAAATACTCTTGTAAGGCATAGGAACAACCTCCAACAACTGACCCTTGGTATTCGATAACTTAAAAAATACCACACAGATTTTCAGCTGCTTCATTTCAGAAGGAAAAAAGCTTGTAAAGAAATGAAGGTATCAGGAAATACTGAGGCATCTCTTTCCAAAAGGAAGTGTGCATGTCTAACTATTCACACAACACAAAAATAAACTAGAATATTTATTAGCTCAGAGAAACCAAACACAGCATACCCACAAAAACATTTACACCTGATCAAATACGTTAAACAAAGCAGCTCCAGTAATTAGCTTTTTGATTACAACAACCATGAAGTGACTTTGTGAAACATTAAGGAACAGCGTGAGACATACTAGCAGAGCCAGAGTTTCAAATGAAGTGTTTTACTCTAAAAATAGTTGCGTATTTCAAGTGTTGAACCTGCTCGTATGCTGGGGCACACGATACCTGCTTCTGGGAAGCTACAGCACAGAAGTTAACCCACAAGGTCAATAACTGAGGAAAACCCTACTCTCACATGGCTCTGTTCTTTAACAGCACGGCGAGAATTATCCAGCATTTCCTTAGGAACGCACTAAAATACAGAACAAAATTGGTATTTGAACATTTTCTTGAAGCAGCTGACTACAAAAATACTTTCGGAAAGCCTGTAAACATTTACAACACAGTATGTGTATTAATACAACATTATTACTTTCAAGGTCAGTATTACACATGCAGTTTCTTGGAGCTACATATTTTGGTGTTATTTTTAACATCTGACAGAGCATCTTGTACTGTTGCAAGCTCTACACTGTTTACAAATACTCCCAAGCTGCAGCTGCTGACTCTACAGAGCATGTCTTGCCATAGCAAAAAGAAGAGTAATTTTAATTATCCAGTAATGGCATTTTTTACAGTACTACATGCACTAGTGTTCTGTAGATTGGCTTTGTAATTTTTCCACCTTTTGACAATTACATGGAACAACAGGATTTGGTGACAAGAATATCAATTTCTACAAAAGGTCAAAAAAGTCCAAGTACATTTGAGAGACACGTCTAACCCTGTTCAGATTATGGATGAACTTCACAGCCTCTCTTAGCAGGTGCTATTTCAGGAACCTCTACACTTGGCTTACTTTTTTAAATGGAAATGCAGAGATAAAAAAAGCTGGTTTGAAATCAAATGCCAAGTTTCTGTTTTAATTCTTCATTCTCCCAAAATACTTAACCACCGGCACAAGAGCAGAAGGTAGCAGTAAACAACTTACCCACACAAGCATTTAGGAACAGCCAGTCAGTCTTTTTCATTCTATTTTTTATTTGCTTTAGTTTTTTGAAGTCAACTTCAAGCTCCTCCTTGCTGCCAACAGCTCCAGCCAATTCAATTCTTTGGAAGTCCATTTTCACATCAGATTCACGTTTGGTTGTTGGTGGAGATCTTCTTTGGCTATTACCACTACTACAGCTGCCTCTCCACCGAGCCCTGTCTTGCTCGTTTATGATGGAAGAAGCCTCTTCTGTGTCTGCCAGTTCTATTGCTTCGATGTTGTTGGGTCTGGGGTGGTCACACACAACACATTTCCTGGCCTTGGCCCAGTTTTCATATGTACAAACAGAACAAGTCCAGTGCTGAGCCCTTGTGTTTAGTTTATTTCTGTCATTGTATTCCTCACACGGATCCACGGAAAAAGGGACCGGTCTGGACCCGGAGCCTGAAGACTGAGGAGACTCCGTGGGACTCCTGGTCCTGCGCTGAGACAAGCACTGGGTACACCTTATAGCTCTTGGCCAGTTCAAGTACGTGCACATGTGGCACGACCATTTATTTGCACTTTCCATACTGTAGGATGATTTAACCCTTGGTCTTGCACTGGAATCCGGACATATCAAAGGACTGCTCCCTCCTTCAGTGCTCGTAGGATCCCAGTCCCTCCCGATATCACTGGAACCACTTTTGAAAGGATCTTCTGTGATAATTGTTCCACTGGGTCTCTGGGCACGACACATGGTGCACTTGATTGCAGAAGGCCAATTCTCATATGTACAATACTCACAGGCCCATTTAATTCCACGCTCTGTCATCGTGCACCCCTTGAAATGAACTGCGGCGGGCAGAAAGCTGAGGAGTCAGAACACACCATCAGTACACAGTGCCAGCAAAGCAGCTGTTCAAAACAACAAATGAATGAGATTTAACCCAGTGGATATAAAAATCAGGCTGGGCAAACGGGCAGTCTTTTTTTTACTCGATATTATTCCAACATCTAAGGGGAGTTAAATCACTATGAAAAGGGTAAGACTTGACCTACCAGCATTTTACATGCAGAATTCGGGATTTACTAGGGCAGAAATGAGGAAAAAACCTCAGTCCTGCATTTCTGAACTCCTCAAATCTGCACAGAGACTTCCAAACAAATTCAGAATACGCATTATGCACCGAGAATACTGGAGAAGAGACCAGTACAGCTACAGAAACAAGTTATAAATATTAAATTATTAAAATAAAACTCAATATGAATACAGCAGTACAAGAAAAGGAACACGAAGTCTAGGTCCTGTAACGTCCTGTAATCATAGGATTTGGAAGGAAGGAGTGTATCAGGTGGGCAGTTACACAGTGAGTAAGCAGTTCTTTCAGAAAAAGAGGGTGTTGGAATTTATGTTAAATGCTTCTAATTTGAAAATTTTATAAATGGGCTTAACCAAAACTAGGTCGTGACTGGACATCACCCATATCAGTAGTGTTACAAAGTGAAAATGCCACTTGAAAGCAAGCACAAGCTCTGTGTGTTGGCAGGCTAAGACGGTATTTTCATGCTACAAATTCAGATTTCCTCCCAATTCCAACTCACTTCTTTTCTAATGAAGAGGGGATTCTGTCTTCATGCTGGCTCAGACCTTTTCTTCAGATTGCCAAATATGCAGGATGAGACTAAGCAGATAACTATTCCTGTAAACAGAATGAAAACAGTCTCATTATAGGTTTCCTCCTGGACCTGAGTAACCAGAAAGTTAATTATTAAATGCCACACCTATTCTAATCCCAATTTACTTGGTTAAACCCAGTCATGACCTGCTGAGGCCACGAGAGACTGGTTAAAATAAACCAATATTTATAAAAAACCAGTTGCCACACAAGTGGTCAATCTGCTGAAGTAAAAGAAGTAGATCCAAGCAACAAGTTCATACCAAAACATGCACGAACACTCTTACTGCAATCTGAAACTCTGGATGGGGAAGGCAGAAAAAGCTTTGTGTAGAGAGCATAATAGAGGGAAAGGGTGAGGCAGGTAGATAAAGGACAAACAGACAAACGTACACGGCATTTCCTCCCTTACCCCAGAATAGTTACCAAGCGTGTAAAACTCAACAAAGTGCTGGTTCTAAGAATGCAAAACTGATTAAATACAAACTTGTCACATCACTTGACCAACACTTCTTATTTATCATATTGCAACTCTCTCAGCTAACAAAACCACCCAGAGCCTAGGAAACTAAAACTCGCAAGCTGCACAACAGGATTAAATTCAAAACTAGACAAATCAAACCAAAAATGAGTTAATACCTGTTCCCCAATCAGCCAATGTTTTACAAGTTGGTACATTCTCCACTGAAATACCTTCACACACACCTTGCTCTATCTACCAAGGCATAGCTCAAACTTCTACTTAAATTTTTCAGCCTTATTCCTACTATCTATCTCCTCCTGAGGACTCCGGCACAGAACACGGTTTTTTTCCAGGAGCTCAAGTGATCTATTCACCAGATCAGGTGGCTGCATGAATGAGGGGCTATCGCATGGCCGGGACAGAGGACAGGGCAGCGCTATCCTTTTCCATAGCGATCCATATTTATGCTGCATGAAAGCAGAGGAGCAATCAGGAACACAGAAAGCTCTCTCATAAAGCTCGGGTTCCATAGTACTGGTTTGAACAGTCTGCAGAGCACTTCACTCCCACCTCGACGTTATAAAACTCTGTCAGACTGAGGAATGTGCTGAAAAGGCAATTAGATTTCCTGCTGCTTCCCCTCCACCATTCCTGACAGATGTCCATGCCCATTTATAATGGGGAAAGAAGGAGCGGGATCATACCAGGTGCCCCATATCTGTGATAAAGTAAGTGAAAAATACATACATATATACAGGAGAATATAAAGTTAATTTGATTTTACTAGAGGTGACTTTGCAAAGAAGACTTTTTGGGAATTTTAAGGGAAAAAAGGTTTCTCTACTTTGTCAAAACACCTCCTATATGAGTACACTAGACACGAGGTTTATCTATTCCATTTGGTCAAAGCTTTTCCCTCAATTCCCAAAATAAGGTTTTTAATTACTTTCTTAATAAGCGTCTTCTCTCTAGAAACAGTAGAGTTTTTTTAGGAATTAATGTTTTCTAGTTAGAAACACAGGAGAGTTGAACAGGGATTTCAGAACAGAGAAGGCAGGAGCACACTGTCCATGCACTGCCCACTGCCACCAACAGACTGTGCCACCAAGAACCACCAAAAGTGGCTGTCCCAGTACTCCAATGCTTGAGAATAATTCCTACTGGAGCAGAAGCTGGTATGACTGGAGTAGGTGATGCTTCCCATTAAATCCATGAACAGTGTGTGATGGGTATCTGTAACTGTAAATGGTTTCTTCCCTGCCCTAGTTTGTAAGGCCTTGGACAAAGCAGTTCCTACTGCAGACAAATCCCAGCCAACATTTGGGATGGGGCACGAAAACAAGGCATCATCTGTTTCAGCGATATTAAGACTGAGAAAGGAGATTGCAGCTCAAGTTGGAAAGCAGCTGGCTGCAAAAACAATCTAAACAACGACTGAGATACTACTTAGGAAACTAAATAGCTCAGGACATCCCACGTTACAGGAAAGCTTTCATACATATCACAAGATCGGCTTTTTAGCTGCAATTATCTTCTGTGCCCCTTAAAAAGCAGATGCTCTCAGACATAATTCTTAGAGAGGCTGAGTATGTGCAGCTTTGAAAGCCTCTGAGATATGAGCTCACCACCTCCAAACACAAGGCCTCGGGTTATTATGAAGTAAAGAATATAAAAAGGCTCAATAAAGCAATGCAATTTCTCTTCCTTGACAGCTCAGCCAACACCAAGTACAGCAAGGAAATTCAGCATCAGGGTTTTTTTTTTTTACTGTTTTTCACTTGGTCTGACCTCCAATTCTACCCACCACAGTAGCTACCCATGGATGGGTCTGGTGTCTGGTAGGAGCAGAGCTGGAGGTCAAGGACACCAGACCCATTCAATTTTGTTTACATCAGGAACTGCAGTGACAGGATAAGGGGAAATGGTTTCACACTGACAGAGAGTAGGTTTAGATTAGGTATTAGGAAGAAATTCTTCCCTGCCAGGGAGGTGAGGCCCTGGCACAGGGTGTCCAGAGAAGCTGTGGCTGCCCCTGGATTCCTGGAAATGTCCAAGGCCAGGTTGGACAAGGCTGGGAGCAACCTGGGATAGTGGAAGGTGTCCCTGCTCATTGCAGGGGATTGGAACAAGATGAGCTTTAATGTCCCTTCCAACCCAGACCATCCTGTGATTCTATGATTTACTGATGATACAGCATCACCATCCAGCCACAGCAGTTTGAAGCTTATTACATTTTTTCCCAATTACTTCCTTGACTCTGTTCTCAAGTTAACTTGTTATTTTAGATTCCTCACAGAGGAGAACCTGAATCATGGAGTGCCTCCTCTGACAGAGAAATAGCAACACAGTGAATGTGATGTGCAGGTGGCATGCTTTTATGTCCAAAAAGCATGAGCAGACAAGAAATAGCAACCCACAAAACTTCAAACAAATTCCAGTTGATCGGTTTAGACAGCATGCTGAGTATCTTCTGGACACACTTGTAGAGTAACTCAATACACTGAAGAGAAAAATATATTAAGTTCTGATCAATAAGGAACAAAAAAACATCAAAACCTTATCATATCACCCTTTTACTACATAAAGTCAGTTATAAATGGTGACCTAGAATAACCAGAAATTTATTTTTTGCTTTGTTTCTACTTCTAAGAATATTCTTCTTTTTAGGTGCACAGGAAAACACAAAACAGCTCAGAGAAATTGAAGAAACGATGAAGTTCTCAAATACCACTTTTGTGACAGGATATATTACACTCCCCTCAATTTAATTATTCGCTGTGTCCAGAAGTTGTTTTTCCTTTGGCTCAAACAAGGAACAATATGGAGCTCCACTTCATTAAACGATCAAGCCCTCCCTGAAAACACGCCAGATGCTGATTTAGACCAGTCTACACCACGGATTTTTTGCTGGGATGGTGCTGGCATCTGTGCTGGCTGAAACCTTACGTAATTACACCGATCAAATCAGTGCTCCCACCTCGAACTCATTTTGTTCGTGTCTACGGACTTTCAAATAAAACTGCTTCTGTATTTACAGGGAAAAAGGGCGCTCGAGGTGCCAGCTTCAGCCTTCAGCAAGACTTGCAAGGCGAAGCAAGAACCACTCTCCTTCCCCCCATGCAGCTGCCTCTCATAGGCTGCTCCCAAAAGAAAGGCAGGCTGGTTTCTTTATTTTAAAAACACTAAAGCAACTTTTCAGAAGAACAAAATAAGCAGAAGTACCTTCTTCTGAAAAAAAGGGATCTCTATAACCAAATGCAGAATCTATTAATTCAGCACTTCAGAAGCATAGAAGTAAAACCTTTCACAAATCCTAGCCTAATTTTCCAAGGTGGAAATTTACTGACTTTTTTCTCTTACCTTACCAAACTTACTTATTCTACCTTCAGCTATTTGCTCTTCTTTCTCAATAATTCAGTTCAGCAGATCTGTATATTAAAAGCAGAACTTGGGCTTCAATAGTTTGAAGAGAATTAACAATAAGCTCCATTGTCATCTCTGAAAATTAATTTTAATAAAATTAAGAATGCTGGCCTCGTCAATGGAATAAGCAGATCAGATCAGCACTGAATCTGGAAGCTTTGCAGTAGTATCTATGTATTATAACAAAGAATGGAAAGGTTATTGTGAAGCCACAAACATAGAAGCATTTTCTGTATTAGCCCGAATACACTGAAGCACGGAATTTAATAAGCAAGCATAGTTTGCTTTGGTTGTTAGGACAGTTCTTTAAAAAGGCAACAATTCGGTCCCAAACAGAGCAGTAAAAAGGAGAAAACACTCTGTCATCTCAGCAAAAGAGCACTGAAATAATTTTCTGCAAGCTGCTCTATGAGGTGGGGGTTTTACTCAGGAAATGTTGATCTTCTTCAAGAACACCAGCTGGCTGTTTGCAGTGTGGACAGCAGGAACTGGACCCAGACTGCAGCAGCCACAGAATGCAGAAACCCTTCTCACCAAACACAGATACAAGCAAGACTGGGAGGCTTTTGTCAACCTGCACCACCCTCGATCCTCACGGCAGCAAGAGCACTGCTCCAAAGCACACTCGGATCAGCTCTGGCTCTCCAAAAGTGGAGCTGTTCCTCTGCTCCCTCCAGCACCGGCAGCAGGGACAAGGCTGCCGGCTCAAGAGAAGCATCATCCAGCTAAGATTGGCACAAATCTCAATTCCATCAATAACCCAATCACTCCCATGCACATCACAACACAATCTATGAACTACAGCATTAATGGCGCATGAGAAAAAAAACTGAAATTTTTTTAGTTATAACTGAGTAACTATTTACAATCTAGGATGTTAAGTGCCTTCTAACATTTCCTTCAGTTTTGATAGTCCAGATCACCAAAAATACTCCTTAACGCAGATTTTTAGGTATGACCTGCCTCACTACCTAAAACTTTTCATCTTCTAAGTGGGCAATGAGTTAAAATCCAGGAGATTTGAGCTCTCACAAAGAAACACAGTGCAAGAAACACAGTTCTCTTAACCAAAAAAAGCAAGAAAGTAAGAATTAACTTCTGAACACTTCAGAAGTCTGTTCATTGGGTGAATTCAGATGGGTTTCATTTACATAAAATTAATAAAAAATTGTTTTCATTCTGCTTTATGGATTCGTATCTCATTTCAAAGTGTCTTAAATCTACTTTATTAGGTATTTACGGTATTCAGAAAAATTACGCTGATTTTGCTTCAGCTTTCGTTTCAATATTCTATTCACACTTCCAACTCAACTGCTGACTCTTCATAAGCAATAGAATTTATATGCAGTTTTAATGCAAGAGGATGTCCAATTTTGCTAATGTTCCATGCAGTAAGAAGGAAAACATTTGGGAGGTTTCCAACCTTTGGAGACATCTGAAATACAAGATTGACAATGAACTTTATGATTAGGTCTATAACTTAATGTAAATGGACGCTTCTGCAAAAGCTGGAAACTCATCACAGAATTAACAGATATTTGAGAATAGTAAATATTTTCTCTTTCTGCTGTCTTTTTTTTATTTTAGTGTTTATCTCTCGAAGCATTACTGTGCTCTTAGCCACTACAGTTGTGTAACTTGCACGGTGCAAGTTTGCATTTTATTCATTACTCATCTCAAATGGGTCAAACTCCATCTAGCTCTATTAAATTTGTGACTAAAAGCTAAGAAAATCTTAACTGCTGAAAACAACCTATAAAAACCCAGTAGCAGCAGCTTGCAGTTCAGTTCCCTTTCTTTTTCAGGGCTGCTTTTTTGTTTTAACCTCAATTAAAAGTGAACGACTGCCCAGATGAGATGTTACTACACATTAGGATGGACTGAATACGAGCGACTGCTTAGAAACCAACACCATTTGGGCAAACGAGGGTAAGCAGATCAGCAGTTACATAATGCACAACATCTCCCACACAATACTAATCAAAACCCAAGCAAAACGACTTAAAATAATGAGCTATGGTAGAACATTTGCATAAATACAGCCAGCAGCGTTTAATGAATTTGACCATGAACAGCAACAGATGAATACTGACTTAAGATCCGCAGTAACAAACATACACAATAAAACAACAGAACTGTTAAAACTTCATTTTTAAAAAGACATTAGCCTTGGATAAAGTACAGAAGTTGAACAAGATGTTTCTTTATAAAAAGTGAGGTCAAATACAAAAATAGTTTATCTGTGTTTAGACTGTGCCTCAAACACCAGACCCATCTTTGTTTAGCTCTCAGCCATCCTCACACACAAGGAGGAAAACCAGATGTCACGCTCTGACTGAAAACACACTGTGGAGTCAGACATCAAAACCCTGAAACACTTAAACCTGTCCAACAGCAGGAACATTACACCAAGACTTGCACATTTTCTAGTAATTATCCCCTGGACCTCCTCAATACTGGCTGACCATAAATTAGAGCAGGGCTACACACGCAGTCACCATTTGGAGGAGGAAAACCACCTGCCTCCAAATGAAACATGGAAACACAGGCTCAGCATCCATTATTGGGCAGTTTGCTCCTAATTAATGGCAAGCAACGTTAAGATACAGCTAAGGACTGCCTTTGGTACAAGCATTTGCAATTGGAGTACATTTAAGGCAAGTCCCAGTTCAAGTGAGCCAAACAAACTACAGTCATTTTATCCAGCTCTTCCTAAGATGCTGGCAAGGCAGCAAAGTATCAAAAACAGGGAAGAAGAAAAAATAGAAGCAAAAATGCTATTATCACAGCACACAAAATCCACTGTGTGTGGATGCTGCTGCTTAACACAGTGCAAAGAACTAGTGTCAAATATCACAGGGAAACCAAATCCAAACTCCTCCTAGAGACAGAGTGATACCAGGTTTTTTTAATCACTTTTTTTTTTAACCGTATGATTAGTAATCTGTATTTTGGTCACAATCCATATCTCTGAGTTAATCACTGCAGGGTACTCTGCACTGCTGGAAAGTTTCAGAGTAACAGCTCTAAAACAGTAATAACAAGTTCTGGGGTGGGACTAAGTTTCTACTAAAGGCAACACTGAACAACCTTCTTTAAATAAACCCTTTAAAAGCCATGAGGTAACAATTCTTTTTATCCCTGCCAAGCTCAACAGTGATGGGGAGGTCAAAAATAAAAAGTAACTAGTCCAGCAGCCCGTCTCAACCCTTCAGCAAGATAAAAATGAGCTTCTCAGCAGGCACCCAAGTAAGGGGAAACCTTCGCAGGTAAAACCTAAACCCACTGGTCCATTTGTCAGACGGCGTCAATGACGTTCAGATGCCAGGACAAAACACCCCTGACTTACCCGGGCAGTGAGAACCAGTAAAAACCAAAAGTAAATACTCAATTTCTTGAATCCGAGACCTGTAGATTGAAGCTGTTCCAGGGGAGTACTGAAATAACAGCAAGCAATAAATATGCCAGCTGTCTCTATGGATCCCTGCTTAGATACTGGGAAGATGATTGGAGACTCAAGGAATACTTTCAAGCCCATTAGCCTGAGAGAAGCACAAGTCAGGTTCTCACAGTGCACTTACAGTCCTCACAACCACTAAAAACAAGATTCTCTCATAAACCAACAATCACCATCACAAGGCAAACTTCCTATTTTTTGCTGGAGCTATACACATTTATGAGATTCTTGAGAGACATTTTTCTTCCCATATAATCAACTGACTGCACCAAGAACCACAGAGTTTTTAAATGAGTGGACCTATAAAATTGTGTGTAAATTCAAAGTCACTAAAAGATTACTGACCAAAATAGTTTTAATCCACCGAAAAAAAAAAACCAAACCCAGATCAATCAAGTTAATTTTTCTTTCCAGAGTCACATAAATCATGGTTCTGACAGTTTTCTTTAGCTCATGAACCCCAACTCCTGAATATCTAGAAGTTACCTAGAAAAACAACATACTTTACTGAAGTTTCTTAATGCCCAGAAACTCCTCAGTAACCCCAGCTTTCTCTGTTTTATTAAAAACAGCTTCTCAGGACCAGATGCTAAATCAAATCGAAGTCAAAGAACCACACGAAGGATTTTGAAACCTTAACATTTGATTACAGAAGTAATGGCAAACATAACCCAAATAAAACAGCACCGTGCCTTGGCCTCTGGCACAGCGGGAGGGAGGAGAAGAGGAGAGGGCTGCAGCCTCCTTGCTCACAAGTCACAGTTCCAGACACAAGTCCTACTTACACAGCCCTATTTACACCTGCCAAAGCACACACAAGTCCATCCTTCCAGTCCCCACACTCCCTGGACAGCAGGTGACACGTCTGCTTTTCACTTTGTACCTAGTTCTCAGCACTGCAGGTATTTTCAGCTCAGTTCTGAACTTAATCTTAAAGACAACCTTAAATCCTGTGTCTTCTCCAGTATTTCTCTTAGAAGTAATAACTGCCCTTAATTTAAAATCTGCAAGCCATTATCAGCAAAAAAAAAATCCAACTTAGTAGATGTAACAAAAAACAAACAAACAAGCAAACAAACCAAATATCAACAACAAACCATGCAGTAGTATACTTGTCTTAAGAACAAGCAGAACAGATTACATCAGGACAAACCCAAATAACCAAAGGGAAAAATGCCAACTTAATTATATCTCCTGTACAGTAGAAAATGCAAAAGGGCTGCAAATTTGGCTGCTTCCTAGGCAAGATGCTCTGCACATACCAGTCACTACCAATCTTTCCACTGTATTACCTTTCCATGTTCCTTGTAAAAAAATCTACTATTCCTTGTGCTTTCTTGAACCAGGGACTCCATCAAACATCACTGCACTCACTCCCTGCTCCATCCTCTCCACACCTCTCCTCTCTCTGGTCTTCACCTAAGTGAGCTTCTGCATAAATGGGACATCAGCACAGGAAAAAAAGTTGTTTTGAAAAATGCCAGGTGGCCACAACTCCAGTTTGACTACAGAGCTCCCGAACACCTGCCTATGCCACAAAAGGAGGAAACACAAAATCATAAATGTTATTATCGATTAACACACTTTCAGAATTGTTGCTGAAGTACTACAGCTCTTCTTTTGAAGTATATTAACTGGTAGACCCCAAAGAGGTAATTATTAATCTTGCACTTCAAGAAAGTTCTGAAAGAATTAACTACATAGAGCAGCTGTGCTCCAGCCACTGATGATGCAAAAATGAGCACAGCCACAATCCTGTGCAAGCTGAAGCAATGACAGCTACACAAGAAACGCTATGAAAAGTACCAGGAAAGTGTCTGGATTCCAAACGTTTGAAATCTTAATTTGAAGACAGACATTTTAAGGTGTAACAAATTCCATTCAACTGACATTACAAAGTTACAATTATCTATGTTACTAAACTGATTTCACCAAGCTACGCCATCTGACAAGGGAAATGGCAAACTCTTCATCAGCTGTGTTGAAAAAAATTCTGTTTTCAACTTTGCCTTGTTTCCCTCCTCATACATAGTACTATTTTAAAAAAATAAAAAATTAAGAACTCTGTTACAGCTAAGCCAGCCATTTGCAGCTGCCAAACTAAAGTTTAGTTCCATTTTAGTACCAGGAGACTGTGGATCATAATTCACGCAGTTAAACTGAGGATTACTTGTTGACATCAATTTTGAACAGCCCAAAATAACCCAGTCTTCAAATTTTGGGGGGAGGAAAGGGCATGAGATTACTAAGAGAACTGGCAGTAGAAGTTTAAATGCTTTGCTGTGATTAGCAGAGAGCACATCACGACAAAGAACGTATTGATCTGAAGTTGTGCTAGAACTGATAGGGCAAAGAGAAGCTGGAAAGAGAAACATTAACACCCAAGTTAATACCACATGAAGGAGCCAGTAAATCTCACTTTAAAGTGCCTGAGAGAACATTTGATTATTTGATTGACTGTATTAAAAATAACCTCCCATTCAATCAGTAAAGTATTTCCTACTTACACTTCTGACTTATTTACAGATCCTTCTTGCAAAGGGCACCAAAGATGGGTGGGAATTCCCGTCCCAAAGGAATTTACAGGTCAAACAACATACAATGAGAACAGCCACACACAAAGCTAAAAACGTCCCCTTGACCCATTCTGAGCTGGAATTAGTCCCCAAATAAAGTCACGCTTCTGTGATGAACCCCGTTGATGCTTTTATGCCACTCAGCATTCCAATTACATTAATACTTGTAATTAGACTTCTGAGAAAATGCTAATGGACACGACTCCACAAGAGCAGATCACAGCCTCGCCGGTCACCCCCACCTGCCTGCCCTTGCTTAAGCAGCAGAAGGACAGTAAAGGTAGCAATTTCTCTTTCCTTCAAAAGAACTACACCACATAATTCGAGTTTCACAAATACCACGAAATGCAACGCATCCAAAGGCTTTATTCTCTTTGAATGCTGTCACAGACTTAAACCAGAGGTGATCTTTCACATATGACATGCCAGACTCCACATGCTGAGACACCAACTCAGCCTGGCCTTCGGAAGGAGGCCAGCACAAGAGTTCCAGAACACCTCCTACTGCTCACCTGTTTCCCCCTCTCTGAGTAACCACTGAAAAAGGTGGGGAAAAAAAGAAATAAGCCTCACAAATCTCTTCTGTGGTCACCAAAGACCGATAAGCAGATGGAAAAACAAAACTAATTACAGTAGATCTCTCCTGAACTACTGTTAAAAGGTTCTGCCCACACCAGAGTAAGCTCTAAGAAGAGAAAAAGGGAGTTACTACACAGAAGACATCTCACCTTTCAATTTTTGCACCAATGAACGAATCAAAGCACTAAACTCACATGCCAGCTCCACCACTTGTGACACCGCAGGCAGCTGGTGAGCAGAGACTGTTCAAGCACAGCACAAAGCCCGTCAAACAACGTTTGTTTACTACATCAACCCCCAAGAATTCCAGAAAAAGTTGTCATTATTGCCATCGCTGAAAGTCACCGTGGCAGCAGAAAGTTCTCAGCAGCCGGGCTGTGCCAGCCGCGTAGAACACCCGGATCCATCTTCTCCATCATTTCTCCCACCCGCTGCTCCCAAGGGAGCTATGACTGCTGTGGGGACAAGCTGATGCTGTCACTCCCAAGGAAGGACTCACAGACACATCCGAAGGACTCACAGACACATCCATGACCTCCGCAGACAAGTTTATCTCATCCTGCCAGGAAGCCGCTGCAGTCTGGGACCGTGAAGGCAGACAGGAAGGCACTGGCAGCGTGGATTACCAAGGTCTGCCTCGCTCCTTAATCCAACTTTCCTAATTTTTGTCTAGACTTGGCTTCGCAAAGACGAGCTCGATTTTGAAATACTTCTCACACTGTACTTTACTTCTGACAAAGCATCGACAATACGTGATCACAGAATCACAGAATGAATCACAGAATGGTTTGGGCTGCAAGGGACCTTAAATATCATCTTGTTCCAACCCCCTGCCATGGGCAGGGACACCTTCCACTATCCCAGGTTGCTCCAAGCCCTGTCCAACCTGGCCTTAGACGCTTCCAAGGATGGGACAGGCAATATCATGGAAGTTCTGCTATCCAAAATCCACAGACACAACCCATCACTCCCATCACCTACTCCACCGCCGCGTGCAGATCCACACACGAACAAAATCAAACCAGGAGGGTGGGAAGAAGTGGGAGGGAGGCAGCACAGGCATGATCTCACCCAGGCACACCGAGGCACCACAGCCCGGGGTCCGGAGCAGCAGCCACGGGAGAAAAAAATCCCAGTTTCCTGCCTTTGTAGGAAGGCTGTGCCAGCCTGCCTTCCCTCAGCAAACCGTTCCATGCGGGACACCGATCGCAGCGGGATCCGGGGCCGCGCCGGAGGCGCCTCCGCACAGCCCCCCCGACCCCGCAGCGGGTCCCCGGCCGGCTCCGGCTCAGCTCGTCCCCGTTCCCCCCGCGCCCCCTCGTCCCGCCGCGCTGCCCGAGGAGGGCAGTGGGGCTTTACCTCTNCCGCGCGCAGGGCGGCCGCCAGGGGGCGCCGCCCGTCCCGGCCCCTCAGGGCGGGTCCCGCGGGACCCTCGGAGGAGTCGGTTCGCCGCCGCTTCCCCGCCGCTCCCGCTCCCCTTCCCGGCCCTTCCCGCACGTCCCGCCGGACCCCTCGGCACCCCGCGACCTTCCCCGAGCCAAACATGCGCCTGAGTCGGCGGCGGTAACGCGCAGATCCTTGTGGAGTGGAGACGAGAGCTTCCTCCCTCCCCGTGGCTCCGCCGTGGAGCGAGGTGCATGGGCATCGGAGTTCCCTGTGGGAATAATCCCTCAAAAAACCTCCTGGTGATGGCACGTGGCCGTGCGGCAGCCGTGGAGAACACCGCTTTGTGGCAGCTGATCACAGAATCACAGAGGTTGGAAAAGACCCCTGAGATCACTGAGTCCAACCTGTGCCCAGTCCCCACCTTGTCCCCACCCAGAGCACTGAGTGCCACCTCCAGGCTTCCCTGGACACCTCCAGGGATGGAGACTCCAAACCTCCCTGGACAGCCCCTGACAATGTCAAATCAACCTTTCAGTGAAGAACTTCCTCCTGATGTCCGACCTGAACCTCCACTGGCTGCAGTTTAAGACGCTGTCCTCTATTTCTTATCGGCGCTCGGGAAATAATTTGCTATGGAACAACTGACAGAATTAATAGGAATCCAGAATCCACCAGGTGCCATGGCCAGGTTGGCGTGGTGGTGTTAGGTCATAGGTTGGACACGATCTCAGAGATCTTTTTCAATCTAAATTGATTCTGTGAAATAAATTTCCAACATTTCCTCCACTTGTCCATTCCAGCCGTTCCTGACTCGAGACGGTGAATGCATGGGATTGGAGTTCAGGATGTCACCCCACCCGAAAGGACTCATCCAAGCAGCAGCCCCACATTACAGAGCCCATTCCTCTTCTGGGAGGAAAGACCAGGGACAACAGCTCTGCCAGCCCTTAGGTTCAGTCCCTGTGCTGGCTATGCAATATTTTTTTGCTTTCCACTCAAAAATTGCGAGACTGCATCTTCCTTAAGCTGCCCTTGTAGGCTCACTGACAGAAAATGTGTATTTGTCCACATCCTTGCTTTTCCCTCATGGGTTTTGCATCATTTGATACCTGATTTTTTTTCCCCACTGCAGTTACTACTTTTTATTTCAGGCTTTCTCAGATGTTTTAGCACTTTCTTATTTCCATGGTTTCATTCCCCATTCCCAGACTGTGTTAGATAATGCCTCGGGCTTGGTATTGCATTGGGAAGCTCATCCTGGACCAGCTGGATCCATCCCTTCTCCCTCAGTCAGCATAAAATAAAAGCACCTGAGATGTTCCAGTGGGGCAGTGCTAGAGAAAATCCCTTTGTCCAGCAGGCAGACAACCAGGACTGGAGTCAGGACAAGTAAAATGTGATTACTTATGGAGACTGAAATAGAAATTTGTCTTCATTCGCAATTAAATTAGTTCACTATAAACATCGAGAACTGTTGCAGGGGGAGGGTAATGTGATTTCTCTCTCCCAGACTAATTATTTACTAAATTCTCTTTCTGACTCCACTGAACAAGTTGATGCATTTCTCAAAACGCAGCTGGAGGAAAAAAAGGGGGACAACTTTTTTTTCCTGTAAGACTTGGATAATATAAAATAAATATTCCTTATCTTAAGGAATTGTATTCTCTCTGTGCTGAGAAATCATCCAGAAAATGTATCCCTTGCTCTTGGCATCTAGGCAAGATGATGGAAAAGCTGTTGAGGTAAATCCTAAGAGCTACCTCAACTGTACAACAGGGGAGAATTCCCAGAAATAATTATTATAGATTAAACTGCATAAAAAGATGTGGAAATACAAGGAATATCATAGAACCATAGACTCGTAGAGGGGCTTGGGTTGGAAAAAAATTATGACCAACTGTAAAAAAATAATTCCAAAGAATTCTATGATTCTGAGTGATTTTAATCTTTGCACAGTTGTTCTGCAGAACAGAAGCATTCTGAGTAGTGAAAGAGGTCCCTGGATAGTATTCGATGGAGAACCCGTGGTCAAATTGAATTTGAAAATTATTTACCGGAGCAAAAGCAAATCGTGGGCTGCATCTCCCAATTACCTGACATTTTTGATGTTGGTGACTTTATTGCTAAGGCCATGGCTTTGGCTTTAGCTCAGAGAGCTGCTGGTGTCTCCTTCCAGGTTTACCTTGTGGGAGTTTGCCATTTGTTCTGGACTTAAACAATAAATTACGAGAGGAATGACCTTTCAGCAGTTTAGAACATTGATATTTACACATATCTTTTATCCAAGAAGAGCTCTCAGACTTCTAATTTGGAGACAAATCAAAATCTACATGACTTGATAGTCCAGTCCTCAATAGATTTGGTATTTAATCTTTTTTTTTCTTTTTCAAATGTCAGAAAGATAATTCTATTTTTCTTAGAGGTAGCAGAAGTTGTAAGCAAGTACTAATTTCCTATATCCCACCCAAAATTTTCATTTCCTTTCACCAGTTTAAGGAGAAATTTTAACTCCCTAGGAAGGAATTTGGAACAGTCATACTCATTTGACAGCTGAAGCTGTTATTTTGGGAACCTTCCTTTGCAGAGCTGGATTTGCTCAGGCCTCGCAGCTCGTGTGCCTTCACACAGAGTTGTACAACTGCCCCGTGTGCCTCACAATAAACCCACGGCAGAACCATGAGATTAAAATATGATTTGCAAATACCTGTGTTCCAGCTTGCTTTTTTCCCCGCTTCTCATACATCATAAATCCCTGTTCTTGTAACTCCCCACCTTCCTCAGCCATCCTAACTCCAATCTCCTTTCTTCCTGGTCCTGCAGAACAAGAACTGATAGTAAATCTTGTCAGAGCTCACAGATTTGGTAAAACCCAAGCAACGTGCACAAATGATGTGATTTTGCAGGAATACCCAGCTCAGAACCCCCTTGGTTCCCTTTCTTTGCCAGCCTGGAGCTGCCCCAGCAGCCTGGAACCCTTTGTGCCTGCGAGGTGTGAGCCTCGCAGGCAGCCAGCAAGGCAGATGGCTGGGAAGTTCCCTTCCTTTTCTACAAAGAATTTATGAATTTAGGATTTTTTTCAGCGCAACCCTGAGCTGCAATTTGCCGCTGTCTCCTATTAAACATGAGCACTTTACCTTACAAGGTGCCCTGATTTTTTCTGTCCTGATGCTCGCTGTTAGTAAAAGGCCTTTTCCCTCAACCCTCCCTGACGTTTCTGTTCTGATTCACCCTGTTTATACCCGAGCAAATGATACCCAAAGCTATAATTAGAAAGCAAGCGTTGAAACATTCCACAGGAGCACATTTGTTGCGTGTAGTAGCTGGGGGGACTCAGCGACACAAAACTGTGCTTCAGGTAAGCAAAAAAAAAGACAAAAACCTAATTATTTTCTGCTGGCATGGAGTGTTTTTGTGCTGCAGCAGAATTACCTCAGCTTGAGTGCAAAGATTACATCTAGTTAGTGATGTCTAAGTGTAGATCTTGCTCTTATGTAATTCTCTTTACCCTGGTAACTCCTCGCTCTCTCTCAGGCAGAGCGCTGGCTCCCATTAGGAGATTCATCCTCAGCTTATCCAGGAGCAGGGATGTACGTGCTCACCAGATGGTTATCTCTCACTAGCTGAACTTTGGATATGCAGAGCTCCCTACTCAACCAGCTCCTCAGACCCTGCTCTTGCCTTGCTTTATCCTGTGTTTTCAGGAGCGAGGAAGGCTCGCAGCGCTTAGATAAAGGGCGAGGAATAGAAACGCACAGAAATCCAAAGGAAGGACAAGTTTTGGATTGAGAACAGGGTGTTGTAAATGGTTCACTGATTTGTTACCAGTTTGCCGTCCTCTGAGTCAGCCTGAGCCTTCACACCCAGTAAATCCCATCCTTGGGGCTCCTTTTCTCATTTTCTTTTGAATCATGAAAGTATTCAGCTATAGCTAGATCACTATTCCCTATCCAGGCAAGGATGGAGTCAGAGGAGGCTAAATCACAGAACCATAGAATGCCTTGGGTTGGAAGAGACATGAAAACATCCATGGAGCCAGCAAGGGACCCCTCACAGCTCTCCAAGTAGTCAGTGTGTGTGGGGGTGATTGTTTCAGGGACAAAACAGCCAGGAAAGATAGAGAATAAATAAATCTAGCTTGGAAAAACTGGGCAGAAATATGTCTAAAGTCTGTTCTGAGTTGTTACCTCCTCCCTCTGAAATGTATTCAGCAGCGAAAGGAAAAGGTTCAAAATGGGAAGCACTTGCATTGAAAGCTTCCACATTCTCATATTTTTCTTGCTTTCTCTCTGGTTCCACATGGAGCAGAGGAAGGGGGTGAAGGAATAAATCCATCAGGGTAGGGCTTTCCAGCTCAAGGGTTTGAGCCCTGTGATCGGGGAACCTTAGAAGCTTTCCTCAGCTGGGCAGACCTTGTGTAGGTGAAGGAGTCTGTGGCCGACACAGAGGCAGCACACGTGGAGGAAAACGGGGAGCTGGGAGGGAAAGGGGCGGCTGTGTTCCAGCACTCGGTGTGGATCTGGAGACTCCACGAGACTGCAGGAGCTGCCCGTCCCAGATGGTGAGCACAGCGTGGCTGCCGCCGCTCCGAGCATGCATCAGCAGGTCTGTCACAGCGCAGGAATGCAGGGGGGAGGACAGAGAGGAGGAAAGGAGAGAGGGAACCCAGGAAAATGTGAGACAGGGTGTGAAAAACAAAGGGGAAAGGAAAAAAGAACAGGAAAGTGCGAAGAGCTCTTTGGATGCACTCTGAAAGTCTTCAGGGACGACAGTGACAAGTCACAACGCAACTCAGAAAGGACGCAGCAGCCTGAGTCCCTTCAGGGGCATGTAAGACATTTGTGAGGACTCGAGACAAAAATCCATTATAAAAATGGACTGAAATCCATAAACTTACTGCTGTCAGGCCTGCAGAGCCTGCATGGCTCTGCACAATGGCCACCGTCTCTCTCGCCCTCACCGCTGACACTTTTAACAACCACCAACCCCCAGACCCCTCCAAAATGCTTCTGGCAGCAGAAAAATGAAGTGTGGGGTCAGCATAATACTGACTCCTCCAACTCTGGCAACTGGGGCTGGAAGAGATGAAAATACCACATTATCCTGATGCTGGTTTTGATGCTGGGTTAGGCAGCCCTCTCCTCTGATTCCTGGTTTTCGTGAGCCCCTTGATGGCATCACCCCTCCCCAAACATTGTATAAAAACTGTAGATGCTAAACCCGGTGGCTGTGGAGCTGAGAGGCAAAAACTCAGACATTTTTCTGCTTTAGGAGAGCCCAGCCCTTCTCCTGTGCAGCAAGGCAGCGTTATCGGGTGGCTTTCATACACCCCAAAGTCGAGCCAAAGCTGTTAGTGGTCGGCAAAAGTGAAAATGGGATTTATTATAAATAAGGCTGTCCAGGAGCGCACAAGGCAGCAGAGAAGGGACGTTCTGTGTCTGGTTTGCAGAACACGGTGCATCATGCCCAGCATAATCAGCACCAGCTAATCAGATTATTTGATGAGCCAGAGGGAGCAAAATCTATCTCTGAGTTGACGTAATCCACCAATAGACTGCTTAAGGATTCTGGATATTTTCATTCTGTGTCTCAGAAGCCTTTCCCTTACCTATTTATCGAGACTTATCCTTTTTATGAGCAAATCTAGGATTAAACACAGACAGCTGAAATAAAAACCAGAACACAAACCAGGTAAGAGTGAGATTCCAACAGAGCAGTGCCAATTACTACACTACTGGCTCAGCAGAATGGTGAAAGAATATCAGGGATATTTTAAAGCCATTAGTAGAGACCTTGGATGGTAACTGAGGAAGATAAGGAATACACAAGTCTGGAATTAAAATGGGGAAAGGACATTTTTTCTGGAACATCGTGAAATTTTGGATGAGATTTTTGTTTTAATTCAGGCCTAGCCTGATCCATAAATTCTTATCACTTTAATATGATTTAATGTATTTTAGAAGCGTGTTCTATAAAAAACCTGTACCTTCTCTTAGCCTTCTTCATCACAAATAGGCAGTTTCAACAACTGCATAAAAAGTAGCTTTCCATCTTATTCCTAATTTAATCTTGCAGAACGCTGTCTAGCAGAGTACCTCATAATGCTTTGCCTTTTTTACAGATACAATGAGGGGAACAGAAAAATAAATCATTTTCAAAACAGATTACTTTTCTGGAAGGACAGTTCTTTGATTTCTTTTATTCCAAGCTTTAAAGGAAAATAATTTAGTAATTATAGCTTGAGCAACTATTGTTTACTTGTATCAGGCCTCACAAAAGCTGCTGTTGCCTGCCTTTCTTGTATGTTGTGTTAAAAAGATGGGTAGAAACAGAATAAAATAATTGCAACAGAACATTGCCTGGGATCACTGTCTCCCTCCCACTGCACAAAGAGATGCTGGAGCAAAGCTGAGACATTTCTTGAGCAGCAGGAGGTCATTAGCTTGTTGTCAGTCCTCTCTCCATTGACAGCTTGACGTGGCTCTCTGGTAGGTAAGCTGCATTATAAACAGGCTTTTTGTAACACGCACTTCTACTTTCATATGAAAAATATGTTTGCTGTCTCCCAAATAATCCTTGCCACCCTGAGAAATTACAGATTTTGTGTTTCAGGAACGTGTTGCTTCAGTTTTCCAACCACATGTCTCAGCTGCATCTGAGTTTCTCTTGCCTAAGCCCTTTGGAAAAAGTTTGAGCTTCAAAAGCTTCCACTTCTATGAGACAGCCAGCTCTGCCCATGTCCAGGCACAGCTGTAAATTTACAGGGCTCTAACACCGAAGGACAATTTAGAGCATATCTTGGGGTTGTGTACAGCTGAAATTGCTTAAATATTACAGCGACTTAGATCTTCCATAGAGGTCAGAGTGAGGACTGAGGATCAGAGAATTCAGGAGGATATTTAACTGAGGAGTAAACAATTGCTGCCCTAAGCCAGCCAGATCCATGTGTAATCATTTGTCTGTACATCTCATTACTGCCCAAGCACCACCGCAGCAGAGCCACTGACTTAGCTCTGCCCAGTGCAATTCAGCTTAATCAATAAAACCAATTTTACAAAATTATGCAAAATGTTGAGCTGCTGCTGGAGTAATTGGAAACTGGTGAAGCTGCTCGGTCTCGGGAAGGTCACATTCCTCCACTGGGGGTGGAACCTTTAAAATCCTTGGGCAGGAAGGATTCATGTCCTTTTCTTCCTGGAGGTGGCTTTCACATGGGCAGGTTCCCCAAAACTTCCCATGGTTCCCCCCTCTGCCAAGTCAGCTTTTACAGTCAAAGGGCCTGGGCAAACACCCAAGGCCCAGGGAGAAAGTTCAGATTTTGGACCTTTGCCCACAAGCCATATTTCATTGGTATAGAAAAATCACATTACATTGGTTATCGTAGGAATATTGATTGCACAGCTGATCGTAGAATCACAGAGTGGTTTGGGTTGGAAGGGACTTTAAAGATCGTTTGTTCCAACCCCCTGCCGTGGGCAGGGACACCTTCCACTGGACCAGAGACACCTTCCACTGCTCCAAGCCCTGTCCAACCTGATGCAGATGAGAGTCCAGGCTGCCCATGTCAGAAGCAGAAGGCTTTTCAGATGAATGGGGCTGATCACTTGCATCAAATTAGGGAGCTTATTTCTCAAATGGAGCCCAAACCTATTTGGATTAGAGCTTTCCAACCGCTCTGCCGAAGAAACAGAAGTTCTGCCATTTCATTTTGTTGCTGTTTCTCCTATCTTGCCATCCTGGCTTTGAATTTTCACTCTCCTATTCCAAGTACCCGTCTTGCCCAATTTTCTTAAGCTTCAAGAGTTTTCTCAGTGTGCTCAGGCACTCAGGGAAAAGGCCAAGTGAGCTGGGCTTCCCTCAGAGCACACAGCTCCAAAGCTGAACTGTGTTCATTTCTTGGCTGTCTTCCTCTCACATCAGAGAATATTCCAAATAAGGCCTCACTGGTGTTGCTCAGAATCAAAATAAAATCCATCTTATTTAGGTTTGATAACCCCTTGAGGAAAGTCCCTTGGACTCTGGCTTCCCCTTAGAGCTGTTGGCTGCCCTGGCATATGGTCCTGTTTGATCTTCTCAGTTAAACACTCTTACATCACACTTCTGTCAGCTGTCAGTATTTTAATGTTTTTCTTGGAATGTTTGCTTCCTGTCCTAGACCTTCTGCCTCTAGAGTCGAGTGATTAAGTTGGAATCTTAGGTTTTATTTTCAAAGTAGATTTCTAATCCTCAAAGCAGCACAGAAAAGCATAAAATATTGACTAAATATAAATAAAGGGTTCAGAAACTAAAAGCAAAGACCAAAAAAGAACCACAAATATCAGTTCCTAAAACTTGTTATTTAAAAGTATAGTTCAAATGTTTTGGAACAAAATGAATCAGCTGGTTAAGTTTTTTTCCTGAAGTTTTTGACTGCCAGTTCCAGAGTGCAGAAGGCATTTCTATTTGTGCCGATGCTGGATCAATATCCCAGCTCAGTTGACAGGAATGAGTAGATTTGCTCACCAAGAGCTCACTCAGGCTGAGTCCTTACATCTAATACTGATCATGGGCTTCCTGAAACACTCCAGGAAAAATAAGGAGTATTGGCATCTGTGTTCTGGGTGACATTTTGGGTAGATATGCCCTGTTTAGCTGATTTTCCTCATCTAGCAGAATACCTACGTAATCCTTTTCTTCCCACACCCTCAGGCATTGCAGTTGGATTCATGGCTGCAGCAGCCCATTCCAGAGATGACTGTGCCACAGCTCTGGCTACAATATTTTTTTGTGCTCGTAGGTGTTGCCTGCAGATTTACAGGGTTTTGGAGTTCGGTGTATATCAGATAAAGCCACAGAACCACAAAGGAGCAGGCTGGAAGGGACCTCAGGGATCCTCTGGTCCAGCTTTTCTTGGCCAAAGCACAATCTAGACAAAATCTGGTCAGATCAGGGTCTCGTATGGTTGAGTCTGAATCCTCCAAGGATGGAGATCCCACGGCTTCTCTGAGCCCCATTCCAGGGTCTGGCTGGCACTGATTATCCTTTTGCTGATAAGCAGTCTAAGCTTGCACTGATTGTCTCCAAAACATGCAGGCTCTGCCTCTTTTCAAACCCAAATGAAGTTTAATTGTGTTGGTTTTCCTTGAGAGGTAATGTGATTAGAGAGCATGAAGTCCCAAGTTTAGTGAGACTGTGTGAAAGAAAAGAGATTATGGATTAGAAACACAAGCCATTAACCTAGAACACCAAGAACAGTTTTGGCTTCTATTTCTGCCAGCCTAATATCGGAAGGATCATGGCAAAAATAATTTAATTGATATTTCTTATCCAAGTTTATAGCTAGAGACAATTAAAGCCTCTATTTCTTTTCTGCTTCGATTTTCTAAGTTCTAAAATACTTAATTTTACAAAAGAGGTAATGAAAGTAATGAAAACTACATCATGAAAACTTGCCAGAAAAAGAAAAATGTTATTTACAACAAAAATTAAAACTACCACAGAATTTGGGGCTTTTGTAATTTATCCAGAAGCTCTGGAACTTGTTCTCCAAAGCTCTGTGGGATCTCCTAAAGTCTCTGGTGTCCAAGCCAGGGAGCGAGGCTGGTTTGGAGGTGGACCCTGAGGTGATGGGGATGCCTCCAGCAGTGGGAGTTTCCCCAGAAACACACTCCATCAGCTCCAGGTCACCTCCTGGTCATCCTGGCAGGACTTTCAGTGTAGCTCAGAAACCTGCTGGAACTCCTGAGCTTGTGCAAACCAGCTTGGTTTCAACACACCAGCGTTACCACAATATCTGCATTTTTGGAAGCTGCCCAGCCAGCAACATTTCCCATCTGAAAGGAAGAGTTTCACTTCTCATCCAGCACCCACCTCTCCAACAGCCCCTTGCCTACGAGCTGCTCTGAGCTGTCCTGTCCTCTAAAGGCAAGGAGAAAGCAACACCTGCAGCTCACCACACTTGAACACATCTCGGGGCATTTCACTGCGTCTGAACTAGGCTAAACCAGTCACCTCCCAGGCACACTGACCCCTCTGGGGAATACAAACACCCTAGTTCAGACTACACTCGCATTATGGAGACCTAATTTAGTCCTGATGTTTTGAGATGCACATGCAAGCTGCTTTTTACAAGGTCACCCCCAGCAGAGACAAGGAATTTTTCATTATTAGCGTGAAGACCTTGAGTTTTGAAAAATGCTCTTGGCTTTCATCATCATCTGCATGCTGGTTTTTTTCATCTTCCTTGCATTAAATGGTCAGTAGAAGAGGCTGTAATTTATGCAGCACTCCTGACTGTTGTCTCAGGGGTTCTATGCAATGAACCACCTTCATTTTAAAAGCTCTTTTTAAATAAATGGTCTCAAAAACACTGTACAGTTTTAAAACTGAAAAGACAAGGGGCTTTACATGATACGAAGGGAAACCTGCATTTGGTGACAAATTAAAATATTCGGCCACAAAAATGATGACTAAGAGGGCATGAAGAAAAAAAAAGGTAAAACAGTGTTAAAGGAAGATGTTTTGCTATTTAGACACATTCTCTCTCTCTCCTCGTATAGAAGATATTTTGAAGGTGAGTCCTGATCCAGTTTGTCCCCAGGTGTTAATACCAAGTGCTTAGACACGAAAATGATGTTGATCTGCCAGTCACTAATTGCCCTTCCTTGTGGTCCCCATTTCCTTGGGTGCTCCATTTTTCTCCATGGCCCTGACAACTCTTCCTACACCAGAGGAAATATTTAGCTCCCATCTTCCTGTGCAGTTGCAATTTCCCTATTTCCATAACTTAAGCTTTCCCCACCAAGCAGCTGCAGTGTCTGCTTGAACCGTGGAGTATTTATTTTGTGGAGGTTTTTCTAAGTCCTGATCAAATTAGTTTGAGGGGAAAGATACCTACAACATTTTAAAGAACAGCTGCTCCTGACAAGTCAACCCCAGGAAACGTTTTGTCTGTTTATCCTATGAATTGGCAGAACATGGGCTGCTGCATCCTGAAATATTCTATCATCTCCCATTATATAAATAGGGAACTGAACAGTTCCTAGCTGTGGATCACAAATGGAAGTGGGAGGAAAGTAAACATCCAGTTCAGCTTTCACCTCAGTGCGCTGCTGGTTCCAGCTCACCTGAAGTTTCTCAATAATATCCGTAGGAAAATAGGCAAATACCGAGTGAGGCTTTTCTTTTACTGGACATCAATTTCTCTGAAGCGCTCACATCCTTCTTGTCTAAACTTATTCATTCTAGATGGATAAAGACATCTATAAAATAGGGAATTATTTTCCAACCTCCGCCTGGCCGGGGACCAAAGGAAGCTGTGTGATGTTCAATGTTACATTCACACAGTGTGGCATGAAAAAGAAATGTACAGGGGAACTCTACGGGGCTCAATCAGCCACTCCTCAGGCTGTTTTTCAATACTGTAACATGGAAATCTTTCCCTTCAGTTAAAAAAAACCCAGAAATATATGTATCTATGTTTTATTTTGGCACGGTGACCTTGGGGGTTTGGGGTTCAGAGGCTTTTTTCCTGTAGGATTTCTAATGGCAGCAGGGATTCCTGACTCCTGCATCCGTGATTTTAGCTGCAGGCAGGGCAGCAAGGACAGGCCCTGCTCTGTCAATCTGGTAATGAGCAGTAATGACAGACTCTAAGCTGTCATAAGAGGATATGACCAAGCCTTGTTTGGGAATGGAGGGCTCAGCCACGTCTGCTGGCAGCCAGGATGACCCGAGGGAAGGGACCTGCCCACAACAAAGAGCTTTTTGCCCTCTCACAAATAAAACTGACCCCTCCACAGGATGTCCCCAGCTTCTCCCCCCTCTCCAGCATCCCTTCTCTCTCCTGTTCCAGACCAGGTGGTCGAATCTGGATTAATTTTATTTTGTCCTAAACGCGATGTTAATTCTGTGTTCTCACTAGACCACAGCTTGCAGCGGGGGGAGGGAGAATTTTAATCCTGGTGAGATTTCCCACCCTTACAGATTCTCACATGGAAATTGCAGCACGCTTTGTGCAAGTGTTGGAGCTGCTACAGGCCGTGGCATTTTGGGGAAGCACTGGTGATCTACAAACCCTGAAGCAGGAGCTTTCCTGCCCAGCCTGCCCTGGGACCAGGCTGAGCCCCTTCCCTGAGCAGCAGGGCAAGCAGCATCCCCATTTTTGTTCAGGAAGTCACACTAATTACAGAGCGATTGCCTTCCTCATTTAAGCAGGCAGTTAATCCCAATGCTATTAAAATCCCAACATTTCCAGCTTTCCTCAGGAACACCGAGTGGCTTTTCATGGAGCAGGCTGACACCACGCTGCTCGTTCTATGGTGACACTGGGCAAGTGACAAACGCTACACGGTCACTATAAATTCATATTTTGGTGCCCTCCTTCCCTAGGAGACAGGCCAGAGCAGCCTGGGACAGGATCTGTGCTCCTGCTTCCTCCTGTGACAAAGAAGGTGCCACAGGAGGGCACAAGGAAAGTGAGTCATTCCTGTGATCATTAATTAATTAGTGTCCTGCTGCTCCTCCAGGCAAACCAAACAGATTACACAGGGCAAAATTGACATAGACAAGTAGAAAACTCTGCTTATAAAGGAACTTGGGATGACATTCAGTCCCAAACCTGCCAGAGCTCCAGACAGTGATCCAGCCTGCTCTCTTTCCAGGATGCTCTTGGGTGCTTGGATCCATTCTCCCTGGTGGAGGGGGGGTTCCCAGATTAAAGGATGCACAGATATTACTCTCCCTGATGAGATAAACGTTTCTGTCTCCAACCTGGTCGGGTGAAGCTTTAGGGTCTGACTAAGCCACAGCCAAGGTCACCGCTGCCCAGCAGGTGCTCCATGGCAATCACTGCATTGCCATCCCCAGGTTTCCAAGGAGCCTGCCTGCACATCCAGAGATCTGGGGGATCAGGACAGCAGCATTCCCATGGTCAGGAGCCTCCACGTTTGCAGAGACCACCAGGAACACGGCCCACAGGAGCCCCTGCTCTGTCCCACCTCCCCGTGCTCGAGAGCTGTGTCTTTTAAAGCTGTTCCAGACAGACATGGGTGCACTTTGCAAGAAACCCACTAAGAAAAGCTGAATCTCATCTGAATTTGTGCACTTCTTTGTCTCTCAGCATTCCTTGCCTCAGACAGCAAAAGCAGCCTGTCAGAATATGGCCTTCCCTGGTGTTCCTGCTGTACCCCATCCCTGAGCCACCCCACAGAAAAAAAACTCACCAGAAAAGGCAACATTACAAAAAGAAAAAAAATAAATCTTCCAGTCTCTGGAAAGAGAAAAGAGAAATCTTCCAGTCCTTCTGCTCAGAGAAAAGCTGTCTGGGGGTGTGCTCAGCCAGAGGGTCCCTGCTGCCTGCCCTCCCAATCCCTCCCAGCTTCTCTCCTAAGGACTTCTGGTGGGGGAGGCAGAGCAGAGCCAGCAAATGATGCTCCCCAGAGCGTGGGCTGCCTGCCAAGGAGCACTGCCAGGTGCTTGCTGTTTAAATTGCTTAATATATTGTATTAAACAGAGATCGATATCAGAATCATGGGCTCCAGCCCTGTCTTGGAGCGTGAGCTTGTCCAGAGCACACAGCATCCCCCCACAGCCGTGCCGGGGCACCGTCAGGGATTCAGGGACCTGCTCCTGAGGCAGATCCTGTTGGTCGTTCTCCACCTTATCCCAGCCAAAGGGCTGGAGGTGTTGAGAGTACAGAGAGCTCTTCTCCTGTGCTGACCCTCTGCAAAGTCTGGGTCTGCTTTTTCCTCACCTCTGCAGGGAAACAGGTAGGGCAGCCCTGTGATCTCCGTGTGCCTGACGATGAAAGAGATCTGAAACCTCAGAGAGCCCCAAACTCACCCCAGCGAGGCTGCGGGAGGCTAAGTCACTGAGGACTGATGGATAAAGCCACGAACTGTGCTGTTGGTCCCCGTAAAGGTGAGGTCTGTCACACTTCCAAGCGCTGCGGGCTCGGGTCCAAGCTCTAATGGCTTCATTGTTGTCGGGTTACAATGGGCTGTGATAAAATCTCCGGCTGTACAGAGCATTTCCTGGCAGGGATTCAGGGCAGCCAGCACACCTCCATTCCCGAGCTGTAGCAGAGCACCCCGTGGCCATCCACTGTCTCAGCATCCAATTCCTGCGGCATTTCCAGGCTGGCAGTAGCCACACAGCACCAAGGATGGCAAAATATGTTCATTAATAACTTGTCCTGGGCCTCTGAGTGAAGGATGATGTGCTGTACTTGGTAAGTAAAGTGTATGAGGTCTCACGGCTACGCTGGTTTATTAATTTGCCTCGTTAATCTAATTTCTTACACCCTTTTGGGAAAGATTAAATGAATCATATGTAGGCATGAAAAATCGGCGCAAGGGGAAGAAGCGAGGAGGTCTGGCACAAAATAAAAAAAAGGAAGTAAAAATTCATTTAAAAATGTTGGATAAGTGTTTGTGGTGACCAGAAGCTAAAACAACAAATATTTGTTATGAGGAGGAAAATGCCCCTCTCCTCTGTAGGTAGGTGGGAAACCCTATGGATACCTCCACGCAGGACTGAAAATGAGCAGAATTTAAAGAGCTGTGTGAAGCTGGGAACCGTGGATTGCTGAGGGGTTCTGTTGTACACTCACATTTGTGCCTCTGTCCTTTTGTTTTCTCAAGTATAGATACAGCTCTGCAAGGAAAAAAACAAAATTACAACATGTGAAAAGCAAAATGCTCAAACGAACCTTGTGGGTAGGTCACCACAACCCCTGGTAAGTCAGATGTGAGATAAACTTCCCTTGTTTACCCCATCAGTTATGTGTGTGGTCAAGGCCACCCAATACTTTGATATTTTCTGGAAGCCAAACTGGGGGAAAATTGCGCTTTCAGATTTTCAGGAATAAAAATTTTCCAAAGTCACATATTTTAGCAGAAATTCTCTGAAATAAGATAGAAGCTGTTCTCTGATGAAGAGCTTAAAGTCAGGTTCCAAGTCCAAATTACTTGATTTAGAGGTGGTTGAGACGCTTGACAGAGAGCTGGGTTTCAGGATTTAACCCTTAACCACACAGAGGCATTGGGAAGACCTGGAGCAGGGCAGAGTTTTAGGGATTCTCCCAACCAGGGGTTAACCTTTGCTTTGTGTAAACGGGAATTACCAAAAACCTCATGCAGGACATGAGAGAATAAATTTATAGGCTGAGCCTCCCTATTTTCTTCCACAAAACAGGCTCTCTTTTAGCAGTTGTTATGTTTAGCTGTTTTGCATGACTGAATTTCCATTCCCTAATGGCACATGATGTCCCAGCTTGGAACTGCCACCAGTTTGAGGCTTTAAAAGGACTGCTCTCTCCTAGACTTCAGAGATTTCAAATTATAGCTTGTCAGATAACTCCCACCCCTGGTCCAAGTGGCAGATCAGTAGTTTTTCTCCCTTTGCTCCAATGTAAACCCTTGGAACAACCCTCTGAAAAGCACCAGCTCCTGGACTGTCCCCACAGAAGACAATTAACCCAAGACAAGGGTCAAGACCTGGTCCCACCTTCAGGATTTAATAATCCTTTCATCAT
Organism: Melanocharis versteri; assembly: GCA_013397845.1. Lineage (NCBI taxonomy): Eukaryota > Metazoa > Chordata > Aves > Passeriformes > Melanocharitidae > Melanocharis > Melanocharis versteri. The sequence continues at coordinate 835,715 of VZTG01001442.1, forward strand.
TATGACACTTTAGAAGTTGGTAACAGTTTCGTTCACCTCATTTTCAGAAAGTTTCCAGCACAGCTGAATATCTGCCTCATCTAAATGGAGCATGAGTGTCATTTCTCACTCAGATGTCTCAGAGGTCATGGACCATCTCAGCCTCTGCTGCAGAATATCTAATACCCGAAAATAATTGAAGGGGACCTTGCTGAGACAGGTCCTTTATCATCTGGAAACGTGTGGATGAGATGAAGCATTCCTCAAACCCCATATTCCAAAGCAGATTACGGAGGATTGAACAGCTCAGGTGACCAACAGAGTCCTGCAGGAGCAGGGTGGGGAGATGGGGGCAATAAACACTCCATCAATCAGTGAAGGCTGCAGCTCCACGTTCCCCTGGAATGACTGCCAGCACCAGCACAGGCCATGTGGCTTCCAGATCAGAGTCCAGCCCTGCCACTGCTCCGTGTGGTGTCCCTGTCACCTGCCATCACATCCCCAAAGCCTTCCTGCCACCCTGGCACCCTTCTGCTTCGCCCTTCCTTAGCTGTCCCATTTTTTCCTCCTAGGAATAAACCACGTTTTTTTCCTGTAACATTTTTAAGGCTTTTGCTTTGCAGAGATCAACGTTTTCCCTGCATGAAGCCAGAAGCCTGTTAAGGGGTTGGCTGTGCCAGGCAGGAATGTGTTTATTCCCAGGTGGGAGCCACCATCCCCTGCCTCATGCTTGGTGCTTCTCTGCAGCTGCACCAAGCTGCAGCTTGAAACATGGAATCTGCCTGGCTCTCCCATCCTTCTGTGAGGGATTTTAGTGTTTTCTTCTGGTTCCCTGCTTAAGCAGCAGTGGGCTGAATTTCTGGTCTGCCCAGTGAGGGGCAGGCGTGGTGCAAGGACTGTTCAGGGTGTCTGTGGGATCTGGGGACAAAGGAGATTGATGAAGGGTCTCAGGGAGATGCCTGGGAACATCTAACACTGCTGAGATCCCCAAAAAGGAGGTGAGCACCAGATACCAAATTCTAATCCCTGTCCTGATGCAGCAGCTCAGTGATGAGTTTAGGGTAATTTGGTTTTCTCTCTGCTCTTACACACATAAAGTGATAAATGGTTCACAAATAGAGATCCCAAACTGGAGAATTTTTACAGCTTCAGCAAAAGATGCAGCTCTAATTTGGCTTCCCTCAAATACACAGCAGTGGTCAGAAGGATCGTGTCACTGCACATCCATCGTGCTCGGGCAGCCGTGCATCCCTCTGCATCCACACCTCCCTCTCCCTGTCCCTGCTCTCCCACTGCAATAATCAGACCTTTTCCAAAGACATTTACTGGCTCTTTCCCTGTTCAGAATCCTAAAATAATTGTCAGGAGCTATTTAAAGCCCTTCACAGCCCGGCGCACCACGAATACAAACAAAACCCTTCTGGGTGAGCCCAGCCTGGCTGTTTACAAACAGGACACAAAAAGCTCGGTCACATTGCCCCGGGAAGCTCGGGGACTCCTGAACATGCCTGGAGCTTTGCCTGGCCAAGCCCGTGGATCATGAACCTGCACTTCAATAATCTGCCCTGGTCAGGGCCAGAGCAGGTTTGGGTAATGCTGGGTCACCCTGGCGACTTTTCCAGCTTAACTGGTGAAAATGCTTCAGCACAAGGGGGATGTGCATCCCACAGCAGCCTGCAGGAAAACGCAGCAATGCTGCCCCTGGTCAGGATCTGGAGAGGGAACCAGGCTTTGGATCTGGAGAGGGAACAGGAAAACACAGGTGTGGAAAACAAGCGAGGGGTCTGCGTGAGCTGCGGAGGAATCCAGCTGTGACATGCGGTGGTTTACTCCGGAGTTCAGCAGTAAAACAGGCTGCAAAACTTTTACAAACTGGAAGGGGAACTGGAAACACAGGGGGTTTCTTGCCACAAGTGCTCTACAGTGCACAAATGTCAGCAGACAGTCTTCCAAGTGGCTGTAAGGTCATTCCTATGAATAAATCATCCCGGCCCTGAGGAGCCCTATGGAGCTTCCTGGGAAATATGCATCCTGGCAAATTGGATCTGAAAGAGGAGACAGGTAATGACTGCTCCTTTCAGTGCTGCAGGAACGGACAGTTTAAACAGGACCAACAATAGCTCCTCCAGTTTTTCATCTCTCTGATGAATAATGCAGCACATCCCATGAGGGGATGGGTGATGTGTTCCAACAAACTGACACCCAACACCAGCGGGGCCAGGGCTGCCTGTTCATCTATGGGATAAAAGCAGGGATGGATCCACTCCACAGGAGTTGTGTTTGCACAATCAAGTGTGCTGGGGTGGATGATCCCCGGCTCTTTGACCAGGTATCATCCAGTGCACACTTGCAGCTTGACCTGGATCCTTACACAGGATCCTTACCTGGATCCTTACACAATGGTGTAAGGAAGGTGAAAGGAATGTGGAAGGGACCTTAAAGACACTAAATTGCTGCCACCCAGCCCTGGGGCACACCCTGCAGATGGGCCATCTGTCTGCGTGGCTGAGGGACCAGCAGAGAGGCAGCTGCTCCTTTTTTCCACGTCTGGGAATTTATCTGCAAACCAAACTCGGGTACCCACGCAGGAGGTGATGTCCAAGCCGCAGAAACGCGTGACAAATTACACGGGACAAATCCCCCAGGGCTGCGTGGGCTGGGGGTGGCTGCATGGCACACTGAGAGCAAAAACAATCCCTGCAAAGGAAAATGGAACATGTGGGCAATCATCTGATTATATGTTTTAATATTTATGCAGCACAGAGCTTACTATAAACTCCCCTGCAAGCAGAACTTCGTGTGCTGAGCAGGGAAGGCACCAGGGCTGGTGCAGGCTCTGTGAGCCACGCAGGGTTTGCATGTCTTGTCGTCGACTTCCATGGCCATTACACTGAAACGACCTGCTGTTCTTCCAGGAAATAATTGGATTTCAAAAGAATAAACCATAATTATTTTTTAAAGTACTATTACGCCATCCTTATCCTAAAGCTTCTGCTGACCTCCAGCAGCACAGATCAGATCCATGTAACACCCTTTAACCTCAACCCACTTTAAAATATTAATCCTCATGCATGGCACAGCATTATTATCCCCTTCCTGGGGCTGGGGAGCGCTTGGCAGGGAGATGGGATGAGCTGCTGGTGCTGCAGTGAGCAAGGGGAAAGCAGGATGGGAGAAAGGATATGCTGGGCAGAGCAAGGGGCTGGGGCAGTGCTGAGCTCACTGCTCGGCTCCCAGGGCAAATCCAGAGGGATGGCACCACCCCAGTGCATGGGAAGCTTGCATTATTCATTGCAAGACAGAAATAATACCTACCCTCTTTGGGGAAAAAGAGTGTGTATGTTAAAATATTCCCGTGGTAAAATGATCTGTGCCGTTTTTTGAGTTAACATTAAAAAATAGCTACGTTGGAATGCAAAACAACCTCTGATTTTAATTGTTTTGCTTTGGAAAATAGAAGGGATGGAGAAGGTTTCCAGGTGAGAGAGAACTGCACTAAGAGAGAGAACATGTGCCTCATGATTTTTCATAAAGGACGAAAACTGTTGATTAACCTGAAAATATGGCAGGCAAGGTTCACTGCGGACTGAAAGGGCTTTTCTCTCAAAATGGTTTGAACAGAGAATTTATGCTCAATATCAGTTTAGATTCTATAATGAGCTCAGCTGAAAATGGGTGGCAGACACCTTCCCACCCTACGGGAGCGGTAGATGGATGAACCAACCTCCTCCCTGCCTTCCCACGTCTCATCAAACACGGCAACCCAGCGATGTTGCCAGTAGCAACAATGAGCCTCTCACCTGTTTGAAGCTCTCTCCCCTCTGCTCGAGCTGCTTCCTGGGCCCTGCTCCTGTGTCACCAAAGGCTCTGGGTGGTGTCTCACGCTCTGTCCTTGCTTTTTCACCAGGTGTGTGGCTGGAGCTCCCTGGAACCCGCGGGGCTGGCATGGACCTGGGCAAGGTGTCAGGGCACTGCATTTCATGGAATCACAGAAGGTTTGAGCTGGAAGGGACCTTAAAGACCACCTCATTCCACCCCCTGCCATGGGCAGGGACACCTTCCACTGTCCCAGGTTGCTCCATGCCCTGTCCAGCCTGGCCCTGGACACTGCCAGGGATCCAGGGGCAGCCACAGCTTCTCTGGGCACCCTGTGCCAGGGCCTGCCCACCCTCACAGGGAAGAATTCCTTCCCAAGATCCCATCTAACCCTCAGTGTGAAGCCATCCCTACTTGTCCTGCCACTCCAGGCCCTTGTCCAAAGTCCCTCTCCATCTCTCCTGGAGCTGTTTCAGGCACTGAAAGGGGTTCCAAGGTCTCCCCAGAGCCTTTTGTTCTCCAGGCTGAACACCCCCATTGCACTCAGCATATCCCAATAGGAGAGGTACTGTGCTACTGGGCATCCCAGTAAAGCCAAGTCCCTGATGCCAGGATACAGGGAAGCTACACGATCATCTGCTCCACCTGCACTGGGATAGCATGGATCAACCCATTAAAAATCAGGAGCTCCAAGAAGAGACTGAGTGAAGCTGCCCAAGGACTCAGCAGCTCATCCATCCTTCTAGTCATGAAATCAGAAAGTGCCAGGTCACACTCTGAGAACAAACATCCATTTATCTTTCATCAGGCACAAGCCAGGTGACGTGGCGACCCTACCTTGTCCCAGCAGCCGACCTTCAGCCCTTGTGTCTTCAAACAGATCCCATTCCCTGGGCTTCAAATACTTGTTGCTGTCACTGAGTGTTCTCCGAAGATTTTATTAAAATGTAGAAAGCAACACGAAAACTTCAGCTGGGATTTTTTAGCAAATAAAGAACGTTAATAGTTTAAAACATACCTTGAGAAACCCTCATTCTTTTTCACGAGTGGGTTTTCACGAGTGGGTTTTCACGAGCATGCTTGGCACTGCTGCAGCCTCCCCCCGAGGGCAGGCAGCCAAAGCCTTGCTGCAGACAGCAGTTGTCAAGGCAGTCTCTGACTGAAGTGGGGGGCAGGTCACACAAGGCTTTACAGATGGCAACCAGCACCTCACATTTCCCTGGCACAGCAGCTGGCAGATGCTGTGCCGGGCAGGCAGCCACAGCCACGGTGTGTCACAGTGTCCCACAGTGTCCCACGGTGTGTCACAGTGTCCCACGGTGTGTCACAGTGTCCCACGGTGTCCCACGGTGTGTCACAGTGTCCCACAGTGTCCCACGGTGTGTCACAGTGTCCCACGGTGTCCCACGGTGTGTCACAGTGTCCCACGGTGTCCCACGGTGTCCACAGGCAGTTCTGTGCACCCTGCAGAGCCAGCACCCAGCCAGAACCCCCTGCTTCTCCTCCAGGACCTCCCCTGCACATCCCAGCTCTCCAGCTCCCCTGTAATTCCATTATTGATGGAACTGTTCTGTGCCTTTCCTCTGCCCGAGTGCAGCACATGCTGCCAACACCAGCTCTTCCAAACACTGCTTGGTTTTCCTCAAGGTGTTATTCTTGCCTAAAGCATCCTGAAGGGATGATAAAAGTGCAGATCTCCTCTTCCAACACCTGTAAAAAGTTGTGCTTAACTTCAGTACTTCTGCGTTCTCTCACCTTCCCCTGGAAAAAAAAAACTTTTTTTTTTGTTGTTATTCTGAACCCATTTTTGAAATGACAACTCTGAAAGACTTGAGTCAGTGCCTTTTGTAACTGCAACTGAAAAAAAAATAAAGAGTAGATTAAATATCTGCAGAGAAGTTCGCTGAAGCAAAAGAGCCTCAGCACAATAGCAGGTGTCAGTCTGCACGAGTATTTCTGGAAAAGGGAAAAGCACGGGGTGTTCAAATCAGAGACGTTTTGATTATCATTCCCCCCCACAATGACTGTGCAGTTACAGCTAAGAATTATCCAAAGGTGTTAAAAATGATCATTGCCAAAAACAGTAGGAATAAAGAAAATGTGAGGCAGACCAGTGGGAGGGTCTGGCTCTGCTTGCTGCAGGTCCCCAGGAGGGAAAGTCCCAGGTGGGGAGGCCCTGGTCACCCAGGGAAGCTGTGGCTGCCCCATCTGATTTTGTAGTACCCTCAAATCAAACCTAACCATGAAAAGGAAAAATAAAATCGAAACAGATTTACTTAATGACAAAGACATGAACAATGAAACAGAGAAAATTATATTCCAGCCAAGTAGAGAAGCCACGTGCTGTGAACTCATGGTTACTCGACACCGACCCAATTCCCTTGCTGAGAAGGGAATCTCAGGCATGATTCCCAAGGGCCAGGATGAAATAAGCTGCAGTGGAGTTTCTAGGACAACTAGATAAAGGGAATCACTCAGCTTTCCCTGCGATGCTGGGTATTACAAAGGTGGATTTCCGGGGTACAGGCTGTAACCTGTGCCAGCTTAAGCTGAGGATCAAAGCAATCCTGCAGCTCTGTCTCATCTGCTGTGGTCACTCCAGCTACAGAGGGACTCGCTGCAGGGCTGGGTCTGGCACTGGGAGCTCCTGGGGTCTGGAAACCACTGTCTGAGGGAGGCAAGCCTGTCGAAAGCCTGGGGGTTAATTCCACTCCACCAACAAACATTTGGTTTTGAAATTACCCTTCCCGCAACACTGAAGGCCAAGGCTGTTTTTTAAGCCTGGCAAAATCAGTTGTCTTCCTCAGGAACATCAGCACAGAAGAAATGCCCAGGATAAGTCCCATCCCCTTCCCCATCGACTGCACACAGAGCATCCACACAAGCTGGAGAAATGATCTCTCCCTGCTCAATATTTTTTTAGTGCTTCACCTGCTTTGAATTGCAAGTGCTTTGATAAATGAACTGAGAAGTTCCCCAGCTTCTCCACTCCGTGGGTGAACAGCTCAGTGGGAACTGCCAGAATTACGGGGTGATTTTTCACAGCAGTGCTCACTGACTCCCTGCTAAAGCCTCAATGCCTTTTCCTGCTCCTTTATCCTTGCAAACGCCCTGCTCTTCCAGCAGCAAGGCACGGATACATTATACATTTTTGGAGATGGGCTCAACAGGCAATGTTTGAATTTGGGTATAAAAGATTGATTTAAGGATTTTTTTGTCCAAAATCAACAGCTCAGCAAGCAAATATTCCCTGCTAGCAAGCTGTAGGAGAGCAGTGAAAAATGGGAATAGCAGCACTGGGCTTCGTGCATCCATCACAGGGAAAGGTACCGTGGTTGGTCTTGCTGGGTTAAGATCCCTTAAATGTGCCACAGCCAACGATTCACCTGGATTTGGACAATTCACAACCACATAAAAATGGCAGAACGAGAGCAAACCCCCCTCAGCCACCCCCACCGAGCAGCCAAGGCACTGACCAGGAGCAGGTGAGAGGCCTGCTGCTAAAATAGCAGCCTTAATCCCACCAAAATGCCTGGACCAGGCATTTATAAGGATAACTGGCACATCCTTCACCCCACCCTAGCAGCACTTCTCCCACAGGATGAGGAGTGTGAGGGCTGTGGAGCTCCAGGAGTGGGCAGCCCCTTGGTCCCTCTGCTCAGACTTTCTCCTCATGCTCTGTTCAGGGATTTATTGTAGGGCACTTCAGAATTCAAGGCAGGATGTAGGATTAAAAGAGCCAGAGAGCCCCCTTGCTGGAGTGAGCAGGAGCGTTCTCCATCCTCTCTCTAATCCTGTTGGCACAGAGGAGGCAGATCCCCTTGTGCAGCTGAGACACTGTTGGTGCAGCTGTCTGCAGTTCCGTCCTGTGTTCCGTGTTAAAACAACTGCCCGGGTTTCCCTGGGCTCCCTGCAGCACCCACCTGCCCCGGGGAGCAGGGATATCGCATCCCTCGTGTTTTCTGGGACTGCACGAGGTCCAGCAGGGGTGCAACCTGCAGCCGAGCGCTTCCGAGGTCAGAGGAAAAGGAGGGATCTGCTCGGCAGCACCTGCTGAGAGAAAGGTTCCATTTCTGCGGGAATCAAAACTCCCACTTTGCACGGCTGATGCACTCCTGGGAAGTTCAGCTTTCTGTTCCTCCAAGTGTCCAGGCTGTATTAAATTTAACATCCCTGTGTTAAGGTTTATTATGAGCAGGTGACAGCTAGTTTAATGTGCCCAAAGGCAGCAAAGCATTCACCTTCCTGCACATCAAAACCTTGGATTATTGCACTGACAGTGAGCTTTAAGGTCCCCTCCGAGCCAAAACATCCCATATTCTATGATTCAAACCTCTCTACAGGGTTAAGATAAAAACTTTGCTGAACACGAAGCAGCACCTTCTGTGCTGCCTCTCAGCTGGGAACTCTGCTCAGGCTAAAAGGTTACAGCCACAGCATTTGGGTGATATCATCCTGTTTAAAGGACTTTTTCCATAAGTCCTGAGTATGAACATTTTATTTAAGATGACTCTATTTATGGCTAAAATCGGCTGTTCTTTATTAATATCACAGACCACCAATGATCCCTTCTCACAGCTATAGCAGCCTCTTGCTCTTGAAAATGTGTTAAAAATCACAAACTGGCACAAAAAAAAAAGTTGGAACAATCCCCATGGTGGAGCCTTCTGAAAGGAACTTTCAGCAGAACTATTTTTCCTCCTTTGGAAAAAAAAAGCCACATTTGCCCAAAGCAAAATGTTGAGCAGGAAAATAAATTCAGTAAAAGTAAAAAAAAAAAATATTGCTTATAATGGAAGAATTTCAAAACACCTGTGTGTTTATTCTATTACTGGCTTGTCCCTTGTGGATTTTTAGGTTTCCCTTCCTAACACCTTCTCCAATAAAGCCAGAGGAAATAAATACATGGCACACAAATAAATCCACGTGAGGGGAACAACCAACTCTTTAATACCAGGTGAGTACTGAGAGCCCTGATGCTAGCAGAGCTTGGAGCAGGGCACAACAGGATCTCAGGAGAGCTGGAAATAATTAATGCAAAACCCTGCAGTGACCTGGAGTGCTGCAGAGCAGCAGCTTTCCCAGCCTTGGTGGCCTTGAGCTCCTTCTGCAGAGCTCAGCAAGCACCTCTCCCTAATAAGCCTGGAAAAGGCAATAAGGTATTCTGTTTTCTCTGGATGGTAACTAGGGAAAAGACAAGGATGTACAAGTTACCATCTTGTTTAAAGGGCAGAAAGGGGAAAAAACTTACTTTCCTAGGTGGAAAAACCTCCTAGATTTCCACTGGCACACAGCCTGCTGCTGGATTTACTCCTGACCCACCCACACTGCGAGCTGATGCGATTGTGATGATCCCTTCTTTCCCGAAGGTAACTCTGACCGGATCCGGCTGACCTGCTGTGACATCCATCCTCATCTGCAGGGCTTGCCCTGGGAAGTTGAACCTGAAACTCTCTCAGAATAAGGAGAACAATCTCCCAGGCTGGAGCTCTGGTAAAGTGAGGTCTCCTGAATTTCTGCTCCTCCTGCCTTTGAAGCCTCTCTGCTTCCACCAGTGGGAGTTACGCCAGCCGTTCCTAGAGGGGAATCCACAGATATTTTTGTTCACAGCAAAGGAATCTCCTTTTTTTCTTCTTCTAGGAACTTCAGCCAAGATGCTGCTACACAATAAAAGGTTATTTATAGGTACAAATAAAGAGCAAGAAAACCCAGGAGTCAACAGTTTGAACATTCTTGCACTTGGCTCCACGAGGTGTGACAGGTGGAGCGGTGAGAGCTCTGCAGGAGCCCCCCAGGGGGACAAATGGGAATTTGAGCCACAGGATATTCCTGTCACTGTCCTGACCACAGGCTGGGACAGCTCATAGAATCCCACAATGGTTTAGGGTGGAAGGAACCCTAAAGATCATCTCATTTCACTCCTGTCATGTGCAGAGACACCTTCCACTATCCCCAGGTGCTCCAAGCCCCATCCAGCCTGGCCTTGGCACTTCCAGGGATCCAGGGGCAGCCACAGCTTCTCTGGGCACCCTGTGCCAGGGCCTGCCCACCCTCACAGGGAAGAATTTCTTCCCAACAGCCCACCTACATCTCCCCTCCTTCATCTTAAAGCCATTCCCTGTGTCCTGTCCCTCCAGGCCCTTGCCCAAAGCCCCTCTCCAGCTCTCTTGGAGCCCCTTCAGAAACTGGAAGGTGTGCAAGTACTTACCAATTTACTAATGAAACTCTAATTAAACTTCTGTTTTCTTCCCAAATCCATAAGCTACAGAAGAGAGCACTATAATGGTACATGCAAATACCCGCCCCAAATCTACCATGAGAGAGAAAAGTGTGTGAAACCACAGATATTGGAGAGAAAAGAGAAAGCCAGGGGAAGATTCTCCTCAAAGGAAGCCAGAGACCAACATCTCTCAAGCTGATCCACAGACTGCTCAGAGGCAGAACCATGGCAGAACCAAGCAAAGCAAGTCTGTTATAAAAAAAAAAACCAACTTAAAATAAACCTTGCAGCACCAAAAAAAAGCAGTTTCAGACTGATTTTGGTTACATTCAGTGTACTCAGAAGCATCTTCCCACTTAACAGGAGTTTTATCAGTTTGCTTATCTTATCTTGATGCTACACCAACAGTAACAGCTTCTCTTTACATTTTAACTCAGGACATGTCAGAGGCAGTGAAACGTCCCCAGAGATGTGAGACATGAACTCCAAACCTGCACCGTCATGAATATGCCGAAATTAACAATGCTCACACGTCTTCCTGCCAACATGTTCCATCCCATAAGCAAAGACAGGACTTGGAGACTCCCAGAGTGTCAATCCAAGCTAATTTCAGAAATATTTGATGATGCTTCCTTTTGTAAGCATATGTGATAGTTCTAATTCATTGAGGCTTCCCATATGGTGTATCCCTGTTCTTCTTGCTATCAACAATCAGAGGGGGAATCAGAGCAAATTTGGAAATAAAGGAAACAGCAATCCCAGGTTTCTCACAACCAACCAGAAAATATTTCATTGTACCAGGAAAACTCCAGGATTTCAAACTGAAGGGCACAGAAGCCAATTTTCAGTAGCTTTTCCTCAATGCTGCCTCCTGTTAATGAGAGGACACAGCTACAGGCCCTGCTCCTGGGAATCACCAACCAACAGGGACTGCCCAGGAGTCAGACTGGAAACCTGGTGTTTCACAGCTGTGAAACTCCACAATCCAGGATTAAAGCTGCTCCCTGTTGCCTTCTGACGGATCACAACCCAACATCGTTGTTTTTAACAGGACTGTCATGGAAACTGCAAAGTCTAAGCAGGTGTATTTTTGCCAGAATATTACCTGAATTAAAAAAAAAATAATAAAGCCACACCCTTTGTTCTTATGAGTCAGCAGTTATGATGAATGAAAATACCTGCAGGCAGGCACTGGCTGGAGGGCACGATGACACACCTGTTCCACCTGCATGATGCATGGAAAACCAAGCAGAACTTTTAATATTGATTGTTAAATAACCCCAGAATTCAAGGATCTTGTAGAAACATAAGCACATGTGTCAGGCATGGAATACTCCCCTCAGTCCCCCAAACAGCCCAGCCTGAACAAACCACTTCTGAGCTGCACTTCTGCTTCCCAGCGAGCTCCTCCACCAACGTGGGACCTGACAAGTATTAAAATCTACGCTAGGATTAAATAAGATTTTATTGTCACATTTCACTGCTTTGTCAGAGATGTACATTTTGCAGGTTTCTGTGCAGGATAAAAATAAAGACGGTGGCTGCCAACCTGTCAGTTCTGATTCCAGCATGGACACGTTCACACCTGAGCCACAGGTGCTCTCAGGTGGTGACGCCACAGCAAGGTCTCTGTTCCAGGGATTGCAACACTCCAAGACAAAAATCCATCCAGTTAAGGCTAATGAGAACAATGTAAAATAGTTAAAACCAGAGCACTAGATGTTTGAAGGTGGAAACACTCGGTAGAAGAGTGGCAATTTTAACATCTCATTTTTCCCAGTTATTTTGCTTAATTTAGTACAGGTAAGGAGAGGGTAATGAACAGACTTTTGCCTATGGATATGATCCAAAAAACCCTAAAATTTCAGTGTGTAAATTTGAGATATTTGAAAATTTTAAGCAACTGCTTTGCTGTTCTGGGTGTAAACCGAAGAAGTGGCTATTGACACCTCAAAGTGATAAATGCTGCAGATAACCTCATCTTAAAATGTGTATTTTCTCATTTACACATCAGGGATAAAGTCCAATAATACAAACTTCTTAGTGGCACAATTTCACATATTTTGGGCAACGTTAGCATACAAGCAGTATTTAAATAAAAGTAAGTGCATCCAAACATGAAATTCTCTAAATATACCACACTTCATTTATCCCAAACGGCAGTTTTCTGACAAGAGCTGTAATTCAAATTAAAATAATCATTTACATGTTTCACCCAGAGGAAAAGAGGTAATAAACCCAGGGGACTCTCCAAACAATCTTCTCCTACCCTATCCCCTATTTATTACATGAAATAACTCATCTAGAAGCGTAAATCCAATACTCAGATGCAAATAAAATGCAAGAAGCAGTCTCTGATGTTTGTAATTTGCAGACTCCAAAGTCCAATCATGATGGAATTTACTACTTCTGTCGGTCATTTACTCCTGTATGTGCACTTCATATTTATGCTAAAAGAACACATGAGACAATAAATGAGGCTAGTGTGGCGTAAAGTCATTGTAAACCCAGCGAAACCAGAATAATTCTATTTATGACATTCATCTGGATGATTTACCAGGCATCCCACCCCACACACACATTTTACAGAGAAAAAGGCAACCATCAGTTGATGTGAGACACATTCTGCTAGTAAAAAAGGTCAAACCAAACCCCTCCTCTGATCAAAGCATGCCCGCAGAAGGAGGCTGACCACATCTTTTCCAATCAGGCTTCTCAGAATTATCAAAATTTCTCTGCTTGCAAAGGCCAATTTGGCTTACCATAGAAAGCTATTCTGAAGGCGGCTGATATATTTATTCCCTTTCAAAAATTAAAATTCAAGGCATGAAAGTGCAAGAGGTGAGTTTTGATTTGAGAACATTATCTGTAGACTAACTGTGCTTAGTTACTACATCCCAATTTATTGTCTTAAAGAAAATATGGCAACAAAAGCTACAAGATCTCTATAAATTTCATTTTGCCTAAATTTACCAGTACATCCATGAACCTCATCAGTATTAGTACAACTTGATTATCCTAATGATTCCATTATAAAACTTGCAAAATGTATCACAAGGTGAATAAACCATCTAGTGCAAGTCTTCTACATTTTGTGTGCACAGTAATCCTGTGTAGTTCATTTCCTCCGGGTTGAATCCCCAAAGTCTCTCGGTAACAATTATGAAAAAACAGTGTCATGTGGATTTTTTTTTGTTGTTTTCCCCCCTATCAAATCTGAGAAGTTTGAGTGTTCCTGGAATCACCATCAGGATGTGCTGAAGGTCGTGATTCCCTTGTCTGTGAGTATTCACTGTCAGAGGACTCTGTGGGTTCAAGCAAATTCTCATAATCACTGTCTTCTGATTCGTCAACATTGTCACCGAGCGCTCTTTGGGAAGATGGCATGGATGCTCCATTGCCAGAATATTTCAATCCTGCAGTTGTGGAAACGTAACTGGAAGAACCGACTGCCTGAGGCCGAGGCATGAAGACGCTGGTGCTCTCCAGGAGCCCGGGGCTGCCAGAACTGTCTTGAGTGGTTGCGTTGAAATCCGAGTACGGCGGGGGAGGATCGGAGACGTCGGAGTCTTCAAGCGTGCAGCCTTCCACAGCAAACCCAGTGTAGGACATTCGGGGAACAAACATGGGTTCCAAGTTATCTGTTGGCATCTGCCTGCTTAAAATTGCCTGCTGCATTCCTACAAAGCAAAGAACAGGGGGTACTTAATGATTTTTTGGCAAAGTGCTCCACATCCCCCGGCTGTGACCACCTCACCTGTCCTCTCTTCTTTCTTTCTGCTTGTTAGCAAATGCTCATCCCTGGCACTGCTTTCCAACTCCAGCACTGGATCCTGTCCTCTCAGTCTGCTCCACTCATCCTTCATACTTCTGATTTTAGGCTTATAGAGTCATCAATACACTGCCCTTGACCATCACATCAAATCTTGCTTAACACTGCATCCTACTCTTTGAGCGTGACAAACTCCCCTAAATTTAGCAGCGCAGCCATGAAGCTCATCAGGATCAGCACAGCTCAATTATCCCAGTGATCCCATTTCAAACCCAAAATGAGTCAGAAAGCAAATAAACTATCCAAGTGCAAGTGTGCTGCACTTTCATGTGCACAGTCATCCTGTACAGATCATTTCCTCCAGTTTAAGCTTCCAAAAAACACAGCTACAGGATGTTTCCACAGCCTGCTGCTGTTTTCCACCTCATCTTTCCTCTGTATTTTTCAGCTCCTTCTCACATCAAAAAGTACCTGTGTTAGGGCTCAACCTGCCTGTTTCTCTCCACCTGGTCTTATTCAGTAAAACTCAACTCACTTTTCATCCATGATAATTGATATTTGATATTACATCTTAAAAATATCACTTTGTACTTTCTCTTCCAATGCCCCTTGTGCTAGGGGACAATCTCATAACACCTGCAAAGAAGTCACTATGTCTTCTTCCCTCAAATTATTATTTTAAAAACTGCACTCGCATTAAAAACCTAAATGATGGAATTATAGCTGGGAGTGTAGCAGGGTATCAGAACAGGAATGTGAAAGTCATCTTAAATGAGCTGATATGGAAAATAATTTGAGGAAGACGTGCACAGGAATAATGAACTGCAAAATGAGGAACACTTGCATCCTTCTGCAGAAAAGAAGATTTATGTAAACTATAAATATCAATATGCATGAGGTGTGCTCAGCTGTGGAGACACAGGTATGTATCATTTCACTGTAATGGTTAAAAATACAACCAGAATATATCTAACTTTGAACACCACAGTTTAAAAAACAGAGAAAACTGGAGAAACTCTACAAAAAAAAAGGGCTCATGAGAGATCTAAAACATAGGAAAGGCTGGAATAACTGGGATCAGTGGGGAAGACTGAGGAAATAATTTTATTCTTAAATGTGCCTAAAAGGCTACTGCAGAAAGGTAAGTTAGAGTACTGTGCACCAGACACAAGGAAAGACTTCCTGACAGGAAGTTCTGTTAAGCACTGGGAGAGACTGAATATTTTGACTGGCTCCTAAGGGGTTATTAACCAACAAACCTGCCAGGATTGACACTGGAATGTGTGAGGTGATGATGGACACAATGGGATCAGCTCTGTTTACTGTAACACCATATTTCTGGAGAAATCCCAAATGGAGGGTGAAGAGTTCCTTTAACCAAGTCACCGAGATGTCTCTTGGGAATAAAAAGAGCATATTCCCACAAGTGGCTACATAACCACTTCATTTCTGGGCCACGCCAGGAGAACTGCAGTGGGAGATTTCCTGGCATCTGGGAAGTGCACAGCACTCACCAAAGCCTGGAACATCCTGCTACATGTACAGAACTATTTCAGTGATCTGGCAACTGAAGTCTGAACTGCCTTTTATGCTGGAATGTTTAAGTCATAACCTGTTAACCCAAAGTTTTTAAGAACACCGAGCTCTCACACAACACTCCAGCAGGAATGGGAATCAAATGCTCCCTTTTCCTCACTAAAACCGAGGAAATTCTCCCAGCCTTGAGCAAGTGAGGGAACAGAAGGCCAGATTCAGTAATTAACTACTCACATCTAAAAATACTGCAGAGCTCCAAGCTGCATGTTTTCTTGTTTCAGCCCTCTCACATGATTATCTGCTCTGGCATGAATTCTCAGTCCAGCATTTGCATCTCCCTGGTAGCACCCAGAGTTGAGCACTGACTGCTCTTCCTCCTCCTCCTCCTCATCCCCCAGCTTTTCCCATCTGTGCTGGGATCAGCTCCAGTCACACTAAATACCCACCTCTGCTTCCCCATAGTAGCAGTTCCCTGCCTACTTCATCTACAGCCAAGCAGGAAACAGCAGTGACTCATTTACTTCCACCTTTTAAATGGTCCTGGGCTAATCCTGGCTCTGTCACCTTATCTTTGAGGTTCAGAGAAAGAAGAACTTGGGCTGACAGATCAAACTGTGCTCTAAAATGCTCATGTGATAACAGTACCTTGCTGCCTGGAGAAAATCAAAATACCAGTCACAGCAGCAGCGGGCCCATTGCAGAGTTTAGGGTGTTCACCCACCTAAACCATCTTTTTGTCACACACTGCTTTAGATAACAGGATACAGAAATAATAAAAAACACCTTGTAGCTAAAATGACAAAATTTCATTATTTGCTTATCATTTCAAAACATGGGTAAAAAGAGGCAGTGCTTGCTGAAATGTGTAATTTGCTTATGAATTATTTAGGCTTTAATCTTACTTCCCATTTGCCTATTCTCTGCCCCTACTCTCCACCTTCAGTCTTCCCCCGCACTCACAAATTCAATTAGATCAGCAATGCCTCTTTGGAAAGAACCAAGTGCTTCACAAAACTTATCTACTGCCAGCCAAAGTCTCCTGAGGCCACACTCAGTTTTTAGGAAGGAGGGACAGTGTGGCAACCAGCCAAATCTGCTCACACAGCAAGGCTCACTGACTCGAGAAATTATGGAGCAGCAAAATAAGATGAACAACACCTACAAAGATTGAGTTCAACGTTGAGAGGGGGTATTTCAGTGCTAAACATCTTTACCAGTAAGTCAGCAAATGGGAATGGGAATAAAGACTCTATAAAACCATGGATAGCTCCTGGCCTATGAGCACAATACCCCCTATTTCTTTCCTTCAAAAGGAATCTCTCCAGCGTTCAGCTTTTCTTTTTCCACTTTTCTTTTCCTACAACTGATCTTTTCCTGTGTTATTTCCGGAACTGACTCACTCATTCTTTCTTGACAGTGTTGTCTCTCCTATATTTTAAGCTTGCTAACACTGGATGACTCCAGAAGAAATACCTGCACACTTGCACAGCTCAGGTGTCATGTAACATAAACCCATCATATTGCCCTTCCCAATGGGATGTTTTTCCCCATGAGTTATCAGCAATACAACAATTATTTTAACTCCACAAAACCTTTTCTCCTCACAGCATCTGCTTCTGAAAAAAACAAAAGGTAATTAAAAGGAAACTTACTTATTTCTTGCTCTTTTTCATTCTTCTTTTGTGCGATTTGCCTTTTTAACTTGTTTACATCAGCTTGAAAAGATTCAACAACACGTTCACTTTTTTCTACATCTATACATACTGCCTGGGAGAAAAACACAAGATATGCTAAGATTGGGCAAAAATATAGGAAATAGTTTCAGGACAACGTTAATAAAGCTACTACCAGACAAGAAGCCATTGAAGCACAAAACTAAAAGCAGGATTTAACTGTAGCAGAGATACTCCACCTCAAGATTGTTTTCTTTACTGGCTGTTGCTGCATTATAGGAAAAGAATTTCCAAATAATTCATCATGACAGAAGATATGTAATAAGATCCAAAGTTGGTGAGTGTCCCATCCCTGGAAGTGTTCAGGATGGATGAGGCTTGCAGCAACCTGGGGTGGTGGAAGGTGTCTCTGCCCATGGCAGGGGTGGAATGGGATGAGCTTTAAGGTCTCTTCCCACCCAAACCATTCTGTGATTCTATGAAATTAAGTATTGGTCATGATCATTAACTGTGAACAGTTTTGAAGAGATCACTTCCAGGGATGGCGACTCCACCACTGTCCTGAACAGCCTGTTCCAATGCCTGACAGCCCTCTCAGTGAAAAAATTATTCCTCATCTCCAATCTAAACCTCCCCTGGTGCAACTTGAGGTGGTTTCCGAGGTGGTTTCTTCTCCTCCTGTCACTTGTTACCTGAGAGAAGAGAGCAACAACATCGTCTCCCCTCAGCCTCCTTTCCTCCAGGCTAAAGAAGCCCATTGCCATTTTTCCAGACAGTAATTGAAACAACAGCAGGAGCACAAAGGATAGCCGTGCTCTTGGCAAGAACAGCATTACAGAATAATGCCATTAGCTAATGGATACATCTCTGAAGAGAAATTTTCCTATTCCCTGAAGCTGCCGTGGAAGTGTCTGTGTCACCCACCTTCCAAAGGAGGTTGGAAGGTGCAACTTCCCAGTGAGAAGGAGCAGCTCCCCCTGTGCAGGCAGGTGCAGGGGAGAGTTGGAGGGATCAGTCCTTGTTCCCTGCTCCAGGAGCCAACCAGCAGAGCTGAGCTGGAGCAGAAACACGAATCCCCCCAGGGCAGATGTAAAGGGAAAGCCTGGGAACAAGCTGTGACTCCAGCACAATTAGCAGATGTGTGAGCTCCCGGGCAGCACAGCTCCACTGCTCTTCACACAGGACAAGCTGTGAACTGACAAGCTCACAATGAGCAGAGCTGACACTCGAGGCATTTTCAGATGCTTTGGCACATTTGGAGCAGGATTCACTCATGCTCCACACAAAATGTTCACAAGTTTTAACTAACAGATGGTGCTCTGCTCATGCTCCATACCCAGAGCCAGGAGTCATTTTTAAACCTCTGCAAATCCCTACAGCCTTCAGCAGGGCTTCTCTTCACTGCAAACTCTTAAAAATGACTAACACCTCCCATAAATCACTAAGTATTAAATCATTTACTTGCAAAAGAGAAAAAATTGGTGCTATTCGTACCAACCACTTTCACAGCAGCCACTGCAAATGCTCACATTAAACAGAAACTGAAACATTTAGTTTTAAAGTCAGACTTACTTCCCTACAGTTCATGATAATTGTTTATGAGCTCTAAAAATCTCCATCTCCTCCACTCCTGCTTTAACCAGAGGATGAATAAAAGATGCCACACATATACACACCAATATGGAGTAAAGGATGTTACCTGTACTTTTTCCTGAAGTGCATTATAAACCTGATAGATAGCCCTGATGTCCTTCATCACTCCATCTTTGTCAAAAAAATCAGTACTAAAAACGAAAACAAAGCAGAAATTATTAGTGAGAAAAGACAACACAGGTTTCTAGCTCATGCTGTCTTTGAATTCCTGTTAAGCAGTCTATCACTGGATTTTAAATTGTATCTTATTGCTAAATATGCTATTTTAGCACTAGTATATTGCTAGAAATGTACCATACTGTGACAACCCAAAATTTGGACAGCAGCATATTTAATACCAAAATTCCTTCTGGAACAATAAAGTCTCATTTGAATGAGACTAAACTTGTGCCAAAATCTTTACGCTTGTATAATTTCACTGTTAACAGCCAGAAAAGCTACTTTGAATTTATGGCGTTTAATTGAAAATACTTAAGAAAAACAACAAGAATTCAATGCTCCTGAGGCAGAGTTCAAGTGCACACAGAATTCCTTGGGGAGGTGGGTGGTGGGTGGAAATCAAGTCAGAAGCTCCCAGCCAGAAGGGCCCCAGCATGGACTGGCCACACCAACTCTGCTTTTCTGAGGAGTGCATGGAGTTCCCTTGGTTTTTCTAAAAGATCCAATTCTAAGCAGGAAAAAAGCACACTGGGAACTGATGACTCTCCTCCAGAACTAGTTTTTTGCTGCTCAACATGCACATTTGTAGTGTTCACTGCGAAGTACAGAGTGTAGAGCTTGATGACTACTTTATTTAGAAAGGAAAAGTCCTTACCCGTGTTCCTTAATAACTTTGGCATAATTCTGAGAAGTATTTGGCACTGAAGAAACTTTGTATTCCTGTTGACTAGTGTTGCCTAGGTTAGGAATAGTAAGTGACACCCTTTGATTATACCTGCAGAGAAAGTTCAGAAACATTTCTTAATTCATTTGAAAAAGATTCTTTACAAAAGCCATCCCTCTGATGATCACAACTCACCTAATTTTAAAGCTTCTGCATTCGGTTTGTTATAAAAGTTGCTGACTATTACAAGTTGTGTTCAAAATAAATGCAGGATCAAAAACTCCCTTAGTATAGGGCCATCTCTCTTAGAACCTTTGAAGTGTGCACTCAAACTACCAGAGGTACATTCAGATCCACTATAAGAAACATGGTCGTGACATCTGATGTCTCTTAAAATAGATTTTTTTTTGTCTGATGATTTAGAGACTGAAAAGAACTTTTTGCTCACCCTAAATTTAATTTATATATTATTTGCACAAAAAAAATAAGCTGTCCTCACTAACAAGCACCCCAAGACATCATTGGACAAACACAAAGTCTTCTTTAAGTGAAACTGCACAAACTCCCAAATAGTTTAGAGAATAGCAACAGGAAGCAGAACAAAGAATGAGGACTGGTTCATCAACAGAGTTTGCTTACCTTCGGTTTGGTCTAAAAAGCACATATTCTAAAGCATGTGTTGAGTTATTTGCAGTGGAAATGAAGCTGAAGAGAAGGAAGACGAGATCAGGCACTCCAAGGATGTGTGTCAGCTGTTTGTGAATGATGTGCTCTCTGTATGACATCTGCTGCTGAGTGTTTCTCCTAAATCTGTACCATCCAATAACGTTCTGTAATCAAAGTACAGCAGAAAAAAACCAAAGTGTTACCTGAGAGACACAGATTTACCTTCTGAGAATAAAGGGCCTCAAACTGTGGTATCACCATTACCCAGAAAACTTTATGACAATGAAACAAACTGAATTCCTAGAGATTTGAGCTTGAGAGGGTCAATACAGCCCTACACTTTTGGAGACCTACACTTAAATCCTTTGCCTTTCTTCAGGGAAATTAGACATTGCCCCCAGTTTAATCTAAGCACCACAAATCCAGTAACTCCTGTACAGGATAAGCCCTGGATCAAAATAAACCATCAGATTTGTGAAGGAAAGTATTTCTTCTAGTTAACGAAGCTTTTTTTTTTTTTTTAAATTTGTTTTCCAAACCCACTCTAATGCCTACAACAGGAGGAAAAGATAGAAAACTTACTTTTCTTCGGTCCTTGAGAATCCTGTCCAAACTCTCCTCATTAACTTTGCCTGCATAGTCATAAAAGCTTGAACAAAAAGGAAGAGAGACAGGTAGGTACACAGTTTATACACACATATTATACATAAAGTAAATAATTTATACTTTGAGTGTTCTACAAGTAGATGGCATTCTAGACAATACAAAGCAACTTCCAGAGCCTTTTACCAACAGAAATGCACTGTGCAATTTTATTTTGACCAGCATTCTGTAAAACCCTGCTTTCATAATCAGAAGCCTACCAGCCCAGAAGAAATGAAAGCAGGGCCATTTTACATGCAACTCCAAATCAATTTCTTGAGCTCCAATCCTGCAATTACACTCACATGGTTGGACCCTTGAAGCCAAAAGAGTCAGCAATAATTCGAAGTATCATGGTCTTTCCATATGGTTCTGCTTACACAGCTGAACCCAAACACTGACATGTCATTATTTTGTGGACACCACAGATTTAGGAATTTATAAATCTACCTATGCAGACAGGTTTGGAAATTCAAGTAGATCATATTGCGTGATAAAAGGAAAAACATTTGAAAATAGATTCCTCTTTGGCCTCTTTCAAGAGCTGATATCACTAATACCTAAAGCAGTGCAGGACAGCACTCTGGTATAGGGGTCTACGACCTCAGTTTTTGGGGAGTGGGGTAAAAACCCACCAAAGCCTGAGCTCAGTCCTTGACTGGTAAATAAGGGTGAAAATAGCATTTGCTTCAAGGTGTAAGTTGTTGGGAAAACTCAGACTACAACTAATGACTAACTTGAGACACTATGGCATATTTGCACTATCTTTTCAATTCATGTTGGCAATATTTATTTACAGTCCTGGTAAGCAGTGGATATTCAACCCTTTGTCTGTGCTTTATAGGAATAACCAACAGCATGCTCTGATAAAAAGTGTATGAGCTGTGAGAGTTTCTGCTGCTGTGCAGTAAATGAATTCATCAGCTTTCCTGAGCAGCAGCACAGTGAGATCCTGCATGCTCCCCTTCCTCCACCAGCTCTGGCACTAACAACCAATTCCTGGCCTGGGGGAAGCAGGGAACGTGATCCGTTTGGATATGTGCTGCACAAAGCATCCCTGGGATCCAGGAGGAGCTGACCAGACACTGGGATATTATCTCCATGTGTGGAGTCTGCAGCATTTAAATCACTGGGTTAAGAGTACCCTCTCTGTAATTATCAGCCAGCAAGTGACTGACTGCAGCTTTTCTCTTTAATGCAACCAGTGTCAATCATAATGTCTAAGCTACTGTGTCTTCTTAATTGGCTGGAAATCTCTCAAGACAAGAGGAGATTAATTGGGAATTCCTTCTCAAAAGGAATTCTAGACAGCGCTTTAGAAGCCATCACTGTGTAACAACTGAAGACTACAGAGAAAATCTACATGTAAATAGATGGAAGCTGTTAAATAGAATATATTAGCCCCATATTTAATTTAAATTCTGGGGTTCAGGAGATCAGAAGGCAAAAGCAACTAGAAAACTGAAGATTTTACAGTAATTAGTTGGCGCAGGTTGGTACCACTAAGCACAAACCAACTTGTTAACCCAGCAAGTTACCAGGATTAGGGCACACAGGGGACGCTGTGACTCACCAGGCCCAGGCAGAGCCAGCCAAAGACTACAACAATTTAAATGGATTTTGACATTCATCCTCATCATCAGAGTGATATGAGCTGACCTGACTGCTGCCCTACCTCCACCAGCTGCACAAGATGGAAATCCAAAGAGACAGAGAAATAAACCCCTTCCAAGCTGCTACTAAAACTCTGATTGTCATGGTTGGTGCCATTTCCGTGTGTTTCTGCAAAACCATCAGATGATCAAACACTGGGAGGGACATTTGAAATGCTAATACATTGCAGAAAGCTCCCTGTTTTCATATTCTGCAGCTACCACAGCAAGACAACAAAAGAAGCTTACCTAAAGAGTTTTGAACAAGGCTCATGGTTATGGATTTCTGCAACAACAAACAAACAAAAAAAAGTGACATATGTCCAACTGCTCCAGGCAAAGAGAAATTACAGTGGCATATCTTGCATGAACTTTCCACATCAGAGCTACTGAGCAAGAAAACATTTGTGTCAGACCACACACTGCCCTTAACGTCTCAACAACACTTGATGACACAGCACCATACCCAGAAAACTGCCTTCACTTTATAATCTGCCCTTTTACATAGAAAAAATATTTTAATAATCAAGGTATACACTTGCTCAGATACACAGAGATTTATCTGAGCCTCAAATACACACTTTTGATACTATTTTATAGTTGCAAACTCCTCACAAAGGCACTTCTGATTTTTGTTTTCTTTTTGCTACACCCTTCCACAACAGCTTACTCGCGTCCATATACATTGCTTATTACACCAGCAGGGAATAAAAAAAAAGGGATGAGGAAGGGAATCACTGAAACATTATACATTGTAGTGTTTAAAGAGGCAAGGCAAACAGCATCTCTAATGAGAAAAGGGGTTAAAAGCAATTTCAAAACATGTAGCTGCACTTCATAATTCTGTTATATGAAATATTAAAAAGTCAGGGCTGTGTTTTTTCATTGGAAAGGTTGTAATAAATGCTAAGATGCTTATTTAATCAGCAAAGGTTGTAACACGCCAGCAACCTCAGAGAAGAGTGAGAAAAGAGTAAAAGTCCAATCCACATTATCTTTCCAACATCAAGCATGGCTTATTTTTCCAGGGGCTTGATTCAACCTGGCCTAGTGGAAGGTGTCCCTGCCCATGGCAGGAGGTGGAACAAGACGGGGTTTAAGGTCCCCTCCAACCCAAACCATCCTGGCATTCTGCGATGACATAGCACAAATGTTTCCAGCTCCTCCACCAGAGCCCCACTGGAGTGTTCAGCAGTAACTTTGTTCAGGCTCTGCCTCCCTGCAGTGACTCACCACCTGCTGCTCAGGGCTGCCATCCCAGCAGAGGCACCAGCGGAGGGATCACAGCTCCAGGAACAGCAGACAGCACGCATTCACATCTCAGCACACTTGGTGTCTATCAAAACAGGCCCTGAGCATCCATTCCAGGCACTCTGCCTGACAAACTGCACATTCCCACTGGCAAGAACTCCTCAGGATGCTGCTGTTACAGTTACTGACTCCCTTTATTTGACATAAAATTGTATCAACTCTAATATTTTCACACCATCAAGCAGGAATCTGTGGAAACAATCTGCTAACAAAGCCTGTAAGTACAATTATTCCAGCTTAGACCAATTCCTTCCAGCAAATACACTGACTGCAACAACATTCTTGGTTCTTGGGTGATGGTGTTGCTACACAGACCTTGTGTTTTGAGAAAGAGGAAGCAAGAAGCCTCCTGCTCAGACCACACGAAGCAGCCAACATTTTAAATTTAAGGTTCACGCATCGACTTATTCATATATATATATATATCTATCTAGTACACATACTATGTACACACACATATATTTAAACGTCACTGCTAAAGAGACACAGAAGAAGATTGAAACTCATCTATGACAACAGTGCCACAAAACTGTCAATCTCGTGAGCTGAACTGGGAGGCCAAGAGTTAATTTTGATGAATAAATAGTGAACTAAAAATGGCAAACAAACAAAAAAATATCCAGAAGGTCTCCAGGAGTGGGTAAATTCCACTTTCATAAAGTCACTGTAACCAATAATGTGACAAAGGGGTGATCTAGAAAGGGAGCAATTTTTAACACCACAAACACTCGCTTTAGGAAACCAGGCCAAGGCTGCAGGTGGTGACATCACTGCCAACAATAACCAGGATGAGTGACCACTGAAGACCAAGGTCTAATTTAAAAACCTAAAAATGACTGGCTCTGTCAGTTTTGTCTGAACACACAGAGCCATCAGCAACACTCTGATAGTGATTATATGCAAACACAAAAAATGCTACGCCTTTATTTTCTGTAATTTAGCTCATAACTGACACTTCACAGTCGATTTACCACCTGTGTTCTCTTAGGAATAACCAGAACAGGAAACTCCTCAACCTTCTGGAGCCCAGAGCACAAAACCATCACCACTGCAAGGTGGGAAATTTCCTGAGATGTAACGTGGTACCACTGCAGACGTTCACAGATCACCTGTTCTGTGTCACAGCAACATCTGAGAGTCAATCCAGAGCTCTTCGTGTTTTCACTGAGCTTTATGCACCCCCTGCTTTGTTATCTGGGATCACATTCACAAAGCAGGACATGCTCGGGTTTCTAAGAAGGTTTAGATATATTTTAACAGCAGGTTGTATATCCAGGAACAAAAAGGCAGTTTCTTCCAGTGCTTTTCTATTTTCTATAAACCCAACATGCAACAGCTTCTTACTCACGTCTAAAAAAATCTCCTTCAACCAACAATTAACAGCAAGATCTTTGATCTTCGTTCCCTTCTCACAGCAGATCAGCTGTACAGAATTTGTGCTTATCAACAAATTGTCTGACAAATATTCCTTGTCCAGTCCCGCTGTGGCAGCTTATGATGTCACCAGCTCCCAGCCATCCCTCCAAACCTGCTACTGAAAATCTGCCCCTTTCACTATCAGTAAATCAAGCAATGAATTGATTTGATTTTGAGCACATGCTTTATTTAGGCAACTGCATCAAGCGGGAAATTCCCCACAGTAATTTCTCCATCACGGAATGCAGATAAATGCCTTCAATAAATGATATTTCCTCCATAAAAGCAGGCGCATAAAACCCCTGTAACTTGCAAAGATTTGTTTCCTTTCCTCACATCTCAACCACAAACACACAGACACTGTGGCAGTCGTGATCCTGAAAGTCTGACACACCCTGTGACGGTCTCACAAGTGAAGTAACTCCTAATGAAACCTGAAAACTCAAAACCTGAGCAGTGCCTATTATTTCAGAACTATTTCAAAGTTACAGCACTTACCTATCACTTGTAGAAATTCAGTGTTGCTGATCTGTGAATCACTAATGCTAAAAGTCTCTTCTTGTCTCACCTCTCCCAGTAGAAATCCTTCCTGCAATTTTAAAAGAAAAAGATTAAAAATATAAAAAAATCCACTATATGCAGTCATTTACTGTAACTTTCTTCACTTTAAACTGAAACAAAGATGAAGTCTGAAAAACACATCTGAGCTGTAGTAGGTATAAACTGCCCTGAGGTTTTACCAAAGCTGATTTTCTGCTTTGCCAGCATCCTTTTACAACACTACAGGCATGGGTTGTCCAAAAGGAACATTCCACACACAACTTACACACGGCAAACACATCACAAAAGGAAGGGCTCTGCCCCAGCCCCAGCTACTGGGGGAAAAGAGGGAGCTCTGAGAACGATGCTGCTCTGCTCCAGCAAAGCCAAGGGAAGAGGAGATTAAACCTGAAGGGACTCACACAAATTTTAGCGTGGAGACTGGGCTGGACCCTGAACAATACCCCGGATTGTAAAACACAGAAGGCAATTTAAAAGTAAGGTAATTTTAAGGTAAATTAATTTATTCTCCACCCCTACCCAAAATGAGGAAGGAGACTGAGCTGGAGTCAGGAGGTTTTGGCACAAGGTGCAGAGAAAAAGAGCAAGCTCAGGCTAAAAACCTGCCAACAAAACCGAGGGATTCGGGAACACCCCGGCTCTGCACTGCGCCCGTGGCCAGTCGCAGCTGCTGGAAAGCCGCTCACGGAGCTTCTACAGGAGCGTTTTCCACCTACAAGCCGTGTCCTGCGGGAGCCCCACCCCGCGGGGAGCACTGCAGGCACCCCACATCCCGTCCTACACCCCAAATCCCGGGGAACAGCCCGGACATCCCACATCCCGAGGGGAGCACCGCGGGCACCCCACATCCCGAGGGGAGCATCCCGGGGACCCCACATCCCGCTCCGACACCCCACATCCCGGCGGCAGCATCCTGGACACCCCACAGTCCGGGAGGAGCACCCCGGGCACGCCACAGCCCAGGGAGCACCCGGGACACCCCACACCCTACCCGGAAAGGAGCAACCCGGGCACCCCAGGTGCCGGGCACCCCACGGAGCATCCCGGGCACCCCACATGCCGGACACCCCACATCCCNGGGGGGCACGTACATGGTCGGCGCTGCTGTTGGCGCTGCAGTAGCACACGGAGCTGAAGGTGTAGCCGGAGATGGACGCCGCCATGACGGACACACCGCCGCCGCCGCCGCCGCGGCGCACGCGCGCCGGACGCACGCCCGCTTCCGGCGGCGCCGCGGGGCGTCATGGGGAGTGTAGTCCCGGGGGCAAGCGGGGTACCCGCACGGCGAGGATGGGAAACTGTGGGAGCGAGACCTTGGACCATTGAGTTTGGAACAGACCCCCGAGCCCGTCGAGCCCAACCTGTGACCCATCATCACCTTGTCACCCAGCCTAGAGCACTGAGTGACACGTCCAGTGGTTCCTTGGACACCTCCAGGGGTGGGGACTCCAACACCTCCCTGGGCAGCCCCTTCCAACCTTTAACAACCTTTTCCATGGAGAAATTCCTCCTGCTGTCCAAGCTGAGCCTCCCCTGGCCCAGCTTGAGGCCGTTCCCTCTCCTCCTGTCCCTGTTCCCTGGCAGCAGAGCCCGACCCCCCCGGCTGCCCCCTCCTGTCAGGGAGCTGTGCAGAGCCACAAGGTCCCCCTGAGCCTCCTTTGCTCCAGGCTGAGCCCCTTTCCAGCTCCCTCAGCCTCTTCTGGGCTCCAGACCCTTCCCCAGCTTCGTTCCCTCCCCTGGACACGCTCCAGCCCCTCAGCGTCTGTCTTGTCCTGAGGAACATTGATGTGTCGGAGCTTGTCCAGAGGAGGCCACGAAGGTGATGAGGGAGATGGAGCGCCTCTGCTCTGGAGCCAGGCTGGGAGAGCTGGGGGTGCTCACCTGGAGAGAAGAAGGCTCCAGGGAGAGCTCAGAGCCCCTTCCAGGGCCTGAAGGGGCGCCAGGAGAGCTGGAGAGGGACTGGGGACAAGGGATGGAGGGACAGGACACAGGGAATGGCTTCCCACTGCCAGAGGGCAGGGATGGATGGGATATTGGGGAGCAATTCCGTGGTTCTATGACACACACACACGGAGCTGTGCAGGAGGCAACTGTGCAGCAGCGCTGTTTATCACTCTTGTTTTCTTATTTAAACACCTCGCAACAAACCTTGCAACAGCAATAACGTCTGTGACATTTGCAACGAATAAATATCGAAAAGAATAAACAGTTCTTTTAAACATGGCACTGATTTTCATCGAATCCCGGAACGGTCTGAGCTGGAAGGGGCCTTAAAGACCATTTACTCACAACCCTTGTAAGTAAATGACACCTTGCCCGGACCGGGTCGCCCCACGCCTCACCCAGCCGGGCTTTGGGCACTCGCAGGACGGGATGCGAGGCNNGGCCGGGGCAGGGATCAGCGAGCCCCGCAGCGCCCGCAGCGGGCCGCGCTCCCTCAGGCCCGGAGCAGCGAGCCCGGGTCCGCCCGCCCGGGAGCGGCAGTGGCCGCGGCCGGGGCCGCTCCGCCCGCAGCGCTCGCTGGTTCCGGGGCGTGCCGGGCATGGCGCTGGCGGGGGACGAGCCCTTCAGCCCCTCGGTGCTGGGCACCAGGGAGCAGTGAGTGCCGGGGCACGGGGCGGGCACGGGCGGGACGCGGCTCGGAGCCGCCCGCGCTGTGGGAGGCGGCCCCGCCGCACGGCGCGGGGAGCGGAATGAAAGGTCTTCAAGGTCCCTCCCGACACCAACCGGCCTCCGGTTTTATGTGTTATTTGTTTGTTTGGAGGATCCGTGGTTCTGTAAAGTGGCACTGGTACACGTAGCCTTCTCACCGTTTCACAGAATCATGGGATGGTTTGGATTGGGAGGGACCTTAAAGCCCATCCAGTGTCACCCCCTGCCACGTGCAGGGACACTGTCCACTGTCCCAGGCTGCTCCAAGCCCCAGTGTCCAGCCTGGCCTTGGGCACTGCCAGGGATCCAGGGGCAGCCACAGCTTCTCTGGGCACCCTGTGCCGGGGCCTCTCCATCCTCACAGGGAACAATTCCTTCCCAATATCCCATCCATCCCTGCCCTCTGGCAGTTTGGAGCTGTTCCCCCTTGTCCTGTCATTCCATGCCCTTGTCCCGAATCTCTCTCAAGCTTTCCTGGAGCCCCTTTAGGCCCTGGAAGGGACTCT
>VZTG01001442.1:864633-907361 GCA_013397845.1 Melanocharis versteri
TTAAAGACCATTTACTCACAACCCTTGTAAGTAAATGACACCTTGCCCGGACCGGGTCGCCCCACGCCTCACCCAGCCGGGCTTTGGGCACTCGCAGGACGGGATGCGAGGCGAGGGCAGGGATGAGCGAGCACCGCAGCTCCCGCAGCGGGCCGCAGCACCGCAGCTCCCGGAGCGGGCCGCGCCCCCTCAGGCCCGGAGCGGGCCGCGCTCCCTCAGGCCCGGAGCAGCGAGNCAGTGTCACCCCCTGCCACGTGCAGGGACACTGTCCACTGTCCCAGGCTGCTCCAAGCCCCAGTGTCCAGCCTGGCCTTGGGCACTGCCAGGGATCCAGGGGCAGCCACAGCTTCTCTGGGCACCCTGTGCTGGGGCCTCTCCATCCTCACAGGGAACAATTCCTTCCCAATATCCCATCCATCCCTGCCCTCTGGCAGTTTGGAGCTGTTCCCCCTTGTCCTGTCATTCCATGCCCTTGTCCCGAATCTCTCTCAAGCTTTCCTGGAGCCCCTTTAGGCCCTGGAAGGGACTCTAAGTTCTCCCTGGAGCCTTCTCCAGGTGAGCACCCCCAGCTCTCGAGCCTGACTCCAGCCTTTGGAGCATCCCCGGGCCTTCCCTGGACTCTCTCTCACATGTTTTTTTTCTTCCTATGCTGACGATCGGTGCCTCACCACCCTCACAGTCAATTTCTTCCAAATATCTAGCCTAAATCTATCTTTCAAATTTTCTTCCCATCCCTCTTTAATCTAAATATTTCCCAGCATTAATTATGATATCCTCTCCTTTCTTCCCCCCCCACTCCAGCTGGGATGCTGCGTACGAAAGAGAACTGCGAACTTTTCAAGACATTGGAGATACCGGAGAAATCTGGTAAATAAAATAGCTCCTGCTGAGTGTTTCTGTTGTTTCTTTACCATAAAGGATATTGCAAAACCACAGCCAGCAATTCGATGGGTTGCTGACAAAATGATGGGGAGTTTTACCACTGAAACCAGCAGTTCCTCTCTTGCCCAATTTCACAGTGCAGGTTGCTCAGCTGCACTTGGAGAAGTGTCATTATACAGAAATTGAGCTGGTAATTGAGGTGTGTGTTACTGACAAATTTGCTTTTTATTCCTGAGCTCAGGTTTAACTACATAAGTTGCCCTTGCTGCCGCCTTTTTTAATAAATGGATGTTTTCACCTCCCAGAGTTGGTGTTTCAGTGAATTTTAAGGCTGTGTGATTAATTTTCATTTGAACAAAGCAAACATGGAATAAGAGCTGTGGCAGTTTTTACTTCAGTAACAGTAAGATGGGCTTTGCAAAAGCTGGAGAGAGTGAGTGATGAATTAAACTTGCTGTACCTTTTGCACATTTTTTCTGGTTTAATTACCTGAGCCCTTGTTTTTTCCAGGTTTGGAGAAGAAAGCATGGTGCGCATTATCAGGTGGTTGGAAAAGTACAAGGTCCCCCTTGACAGCTCTGTGCTTGACATTGGGACTGGGAACGGTGTTTTACTGGTTGAATTGGTTGGTATTTTACAAAGTTTGTGTATTTTTTATACAGAATCAGAGCAGTTTAAATACAGTTGTCACGAGTGGCAGTGGTAATCATGGGGACCTGTAACCTGTGTGAAACACAAAAAATGTCAATACTTCAGGCTTCGAAATTTGAAGTATTTTGCTAAATCAATCAGCTTGAGAATCCCTTGTTTTAACTTCACCTTCCTGTTTCCCCACATTTAAAACTGCATTTCTTCCCATTGTTTTGTAAACTCCCCCAGTTAATGGAGTTGACTAATTCACAAAGTATCCTCATGTACAAAACCAGACCCTTTCTCTGCACTCAGTTTTGATAATAACACTCATTATTGATATAGAAAAGTAGGTAAAACCAAGGGCTTTTTTGTAAATTGCTTAAAAAGTTGTTAACACTTCTTTTAAAGAAGCGCCCATTTCTGTCAGGGTGGGAAATCTGATCAGGTATGTTCTGAAGTGTTATGATGTTGTTGTGCAGAAGATGTTTAGGAATTCTAGGGTTTTTTTTCCTATTTTTGGTTGGGTTTTTTTGGTGTAATACTGCAGGGGAATTGGTAATGAAAGGGGCTGTCACACTGTCACAGCTTCTGTTGTTTTTCATTCCCCATTGGCTCCATTAGTTCCTGTAGGAATTGAAAGGACTGGAAGCCAAAGTCAGGTTTGAAGTGGAATTTTTTTTAACGAGGACTTTGATTTTAGAAGGCTTTAAAGCCTTTATGGAGGCTGGCTGCTACACCACAGCACAGGAGAATTCATGTCATCAAAAGCAGAAATTGCTCATCTCGCTAAGATAAATTAGCCTAATAATGGTGATTGCTGAGTGCAGTGATAACTCCATCATGGTTGAAATACCCAACAGAAAAATCTTATTTGTAAGATTTCAATTTTATACTGACTCCACTTGCAAATGGGAAACTGATTTTTCATGCTATAATGGGAAAATGACAGCCTGATAGCTTTTAAAAACTATTAACTGCTGTGAGAGCACCCTCCCCCCTTACATTAAGCACCTCACGGTACTGTGGTTGCTTTCACAGGAAATTTTCAGTCCAGTTCCCTCTTGAAAAGTGGCTTCAAAAATTACCTTGTTGATTTTTGCTAAATAATTCAGGATCTCACTTGCTTAGTTGATGTAAAAGGGATTTTTTGTGTGTTAATGCAAGGCTTTGGAAATCAAATCGGAATTCTTTAGGCAGCTACCAGAGGACTGTTCTGCCACTGGAGTTGGACTCCATCATGGGATAGAAATGGCAATACTGGGAAAAACTCAGTCATAGAGGACATTAGTAGCAGCTCTCTGCAAGGGAACTACTTGAGGGTACATAAGTATCACATAAGTGGGACCCCTTGCTGTTTTAATATGTGCAGTAGGCTGTGGTCCTATCCCTGTGAACTTTAGGGGTCTGGTCGCCTGGATTCGTGACCTAATTCTTTTGCCTTCCAAAAATTCCAGCTCTTCTGAGGAAACCTTGCTGCCACAGAAAGCTCTGGTCCCCTCTTATTTTTATAAATAGTGTGGGAGCCACCAGTGTTGAAAGACTTCTCTGAAGTGAAGGGTGTCCACCCAGCTGGGGGTGTCAGCCCCAAACACAGGGCAGAGCTGACAATGTTCCAAACTCCTTCTGCTCTTCAGTCAGCTTCTTCAAGAAGCAGCAGCAGCAGCAGGGTGCTGTAAATACCAGCTCCAGGGCAGCAGGCCAGCTGCAGGGTGCAGCGTGGTCACGTTTGGCACCAGGGAAGGATCCCTTCCTGTCACAGTCAGGCCCTACAGGTTCTGCAGCATTTGATGTTGTTTATCTCTAAACCTTCCTTCTCTGCCCCCGAGACTAGAGGAGTGAATGGGAACTCCCTGAAGTGACTCAAGCCTTCCCTTTGCAAACAGAGGAGCTGTTGTGGGAACTACTCCTCCACCCCCAAACCTTCAGCACAGGCATCTGAGGAAGCCTGCTTTGCTCCGGGGAGGAACGTGGGCAGGAGCCTGAGCAATAAATGTTCTCCATCCCATGCAAACAACAGTGTCTTTGTGTTCAGCTGCAATCAGCCCTCAGTTCAGAACAGCTGGTTAGCACCGAGCTCAGGCCTGAGGGGCTGCTGCAAGGAGGAAGGACAGTTGTGGAAACTCCTCATAGTTTTCCTGGCTGTTGAGGTGTCAGCCTCTGGAACAAGCAAACACACAGCTGGTTGCTTAACACCACTGCAAGTCCATGTGTTTTTCCAAACCCCAGCCTCCTCCCTGTCTCTGCTGTGACAGCCTCCAGCTGGCCAGAGGATCAGAGCTCTTCCATCAGGTTTGGATCTTGCCAGACCCACTGACACACGATACCCCAAGCTTATACCTTCTACCCTGAGCTAGTCCCTTCAGCTCCTACCTCGGAGCAAGGATGTGTGTCCCTGCTCCCCTCCCATGTGCCCGGCTCCAGCTGATGTCAGGAGCCCACCTGCTTTGCCAAAGGGTTGCTGGGATCTCGCTGAGTTCCCTAAGCTGAGTTATCCTTATCTCCAACAAACTTAGATTAACAAAGTCTCTGCGTGCTATTATATGTGGTGCATAACCTGCCTGAAAATTGCTGATACAGACTCCTGGCAGCATGCAAATAGTTGTATTCAAATAGACATTAGCATGAATAATTAGAAAAATATATGGTTTTGCAGTGGATTTCTGTACTAGTGCAATCTATTACATCTTTTGGCTCTTAAAATTTGGGTTATAAACCAAATAATTGCTCAATCTCCACTGTTACATGTCAGAGAGGTTTTTGTCCTTTTTTTGAAGCATCTGGCATTGTCACTTGCTCTCATCACTGAAAATTCCTGGTTTCTAAGTTACTTTTGGTGCAGATAGTAGAGCCTGTTCCCCTCCAGGGTGTTACTTTTCACAGTTGTGCTCAGTTTTCCACTTGACATAAACCAGCTTTCAGTCACCAGTTCTTTTGGTGAGGTTTTTTGGCAGAATGGAGTTATTTCAGCTCATTCAGCTATTAAGCTCTTGTAACAGTAACAGGTATAAAAATGAGTAAAAGGTGACTTGTGTTTTTTTCCTGTTGTTAAGAGAAAAGATGAGATGGATTATAGGTAGGGAATGTAGTGGCTGGATAAAAACAATTGCTAGCACACTGATTAAGATTCTCTGCTTTTGTCTAGGCAAAGTCTGGCTACATGAATCTCACAGGAATTGATTATTCACCTTCTGCAATACAGCTTTCAGAAAAAGTAAGAGAGAAAGAAGGGATGTCTAACATTAAATTGAAGGTAAGTCTTGAGAGAAAGGTAATTGAGGAAATAGAAAGCAATTGAGCCCAAGATTAAACGAGCTAATTGATATTCAGATGTACTCAGTGTACTAAATGAATGATGTCTTTTGAGATTCATTTGTGAGAGAACTCCAGCCAAATAAATCTATTTACGGGAAGATTTTTGGTCTTTGTTTGTTTTTTTGTTTGTAACAGTCATTAGGGCTAACAAGATTTCCCTGCTTGGAGCAGGGACCAGAGTAGTGGTTCACCAATTGGCAAGTTCTATATTTTAGCTGCTACATTCTGAATTTCAGACTTGAGGTAGGGGAAGAAATCCTTAAGTAGTGGAATCCCTACCAGTAGCTGAACAGCCGGAGGTTTGGGAGGCCTTGCTGGAGCAGGGGTGAGAGCAGAAGTCCTCCAAAGGTGCCTTCCAGCCTCAGCCACGCTGTGATTCTGTGGCTGCCTGTCACTCTGAGCTCTCTGCTCTCTGTTCTACCCTCCTGCTCTGTACCTGTGTGATGTCTCCGCTCCTGTGTGTCAGCTGTGAAATCTCTTTGTGGCAGGCTCTGTCTGTTCTCCTGCATTTGTGCAGTGCCTGGCACATGGCAGGGATCAAAGTACAAATAATGGTTTAAAGAATGAGCTTCAAGTGTGTTAGTTTGAGCTTTAGATTACAGCAAATAGATCATCACACAATGTGTAGAGAAGAAAGAAGCTGCCATGGCACAGTGAGTTACCCTTCCCTGAGCACGCCCATTGTCAGGATTGAAGCTTTTTGTATCCTAAAGTCTTGCTTTGCATTAAAAGATTCAGGAGCTGCTGAGTAGAAGATTGTTCTCACAGCTGCAGACTTCTGGTTTAGGTAGAAGACTTCCTGGCACCCTCAGCTGAGCTGTCAGGCTTTGACATTTGCATTGACAAGGGGACTTTTGATGCCATAAGCCTCGACCCCAGTGACGCGGCGGGCAAGCGGAAGCTGTACGTGGGATCCCTGTGCAGAGTGTTGAAACCAGAGGGCTTTTTCCTCATCACCTCTTGCAACTGGACCAAGGAGGAGCTGCTGAACGAGTTCAGAGAAGGTAAGCAGCTGAACAGAGCCCTCTGCCAGCGTGGGGTTGCTGAAGGAGGGGATGAGGGAATTTTAATGTGTGTGTTAGCATGTTGACTTTCCCAGATCAGGATTAGAGGAGGTAAAGCGATTAGTAAATGCTCCAGCCTGTCTTCCCTCTGTTTTCCTCGGGAATTACAGCTCCTGTGTTTGCCAGTGCCAAGGGAGGACAGGTTTCCTGGCACTTTGGAGGTTGGGAATCTCAGTCTAATTACCCTGGGAAAGTGTGTGTGGCTGGCTGATACTTTTTGGGTCCTTGATTGCCAGACCCATTTCACCCTTTGATTGCACCGAAATTGGGGTAACATTGTTACCCATGTTTAGGGGAACTAGCAAGTCTGTGACCTTTTATATCACCTCCCCAGCTGCCCTTTTGATCCATCTAGGAGTTTTTTTTACATGCCAGTCAGCTCCTGCATCTCATGCCTGAGGCCTGAAACTCAGTGTGGATCTGAAACATCCATCCCTTCTGGGGAACCAAAATTACTGGCGAGTTCTCATCTTTTCTGCCATTAATTTGTGCAAGTCAGCCAGCTAAGATTTTTATTATCCATGGAAGGGTTTCAGCTGTATAAAGCAGTGGTGCAGTGTAACAATACAGTCCTATAAACTCACAGATTAACTGACTTGCAAGTTTTCCAGACGAATGAAGAATGGTTTGCAAAGGGTTATCCAAGAGGCGAATAAAACGACTTCCTTCTAATAAAAGCATTTCAATTTCTGTCTGGCAGGATTCGAAATTCTGGAGGAGCTGCCAACACCCAAGTTTTGCTTTGGAGGAAGAATTGGAAACAGTGTAACAGCATTGGTTTTCCAAAGGAAAAAAGTGAGGCCATCCGTCTTGGACAAATTAGATTAGATGAGAAAAGTCTGAACTTTAAACCTGACAGAAAACCTCAGACACGTGTGTAAATAAATGCTTTTTGAGTGCACAGTAAAATACTATGTATGGAGCTCTAAGGGACTATAAAACATTGCCCTAGAAACATTTCAGCTTTGCATAATTTGCCCATAAATTTTGTCCTTGCTACAACCTCACTTGTTTTAGGGAAGCTGCAAGTTTGTAAGAGAGAGGAAAATCAGACCTGTTAAATATAGAGACCAACATAACTGAATGATATTTGTGTTTGAAACATAAAGATTATCTGATATTTTATTTCTGTGCTGGTAAGCAGTGACCAATAGAGGTAAAGGTATCCTACAAAGCAAAAATCTCATTTCTCTGTTGTGCAGTGGAATAGGGAACAAGCTTTTGCAATGTAGGCGCTGGATCTTTCATTTTTTTTTTACTTAGGTGAACATTAAAGTGGCTATTAAGGAGGGAAATGGATACAAAACCCACAGCACTTTCAAAAAAAAGGACCAGTTGGTACTTTAAATTCAGATTTTCAAAGGTTCTCGGACTCAGCATAATTGTGTCTCATCTGAAGGAGCTCAGCTCTTTTCCCACAGAGGGAGTGTTTTCAAGTCTCCCTCCCCTGAGCGTGTTCATGCCTGGTCAGTTCCTTTCCCTGATCTCATGAATACATAAAGCTGTGATGTTGCAGCCTCTGGTGTGTGACATATGCCTCCTTCATTTTTAACCTGCTATGTAGGAATGTCTTTAGAGCCACAATGACAAGTTTTCCAGTGAATTTCTCAGGATGGATTTTAGCTGCATAAATCCAAAAGAATTCAAAACATAACTATCCATTCCTTGTTCCTTTTTTTTATATGTATACGTATTTTTTAAACTTCTGTGTGCAGTCCTTTTGCTCAATTTCATTGCCTTCATTTCTTCTGTTTTGTAATCTCAGAATATTGCTGTTGCTTGAAAGGCAGGAAAATGAGATTTCTTCATGCCTCGACAAACACATTTGCAGGTGACAATAAACTTGTTCTTTCAAACATCAAGGAGGCCCTCTTAGGCAATCAGGTTTTGTTTCACAGGCAAGGTCATGTTTGCTTATCAGGGAATTGCTTCTCCTACTTTCCACGCTTCTCCTCATTCCCAGGGCTCAGGAGATCTTTAGGGGTCAATAAATACTTCCAGTCCTTTCCCAGGATAGGAATCAAGGCATTATTTTGCACAGTGGTGAGTCCTCTCTCTGTGATCCATCTCTTGATGTCTTCAAGGTAGGAATCCTACTGCTGCATCTTCTTGCAAAATGAAATGTATTTAATTGGGAGACTGGTTTATCAGCAGTGCTGAAAAGAATTTAGTCCCAGAATCATTCTTTGCATATTTGGTCAGACTTGGGTTCTAACCTGAGCGTCAAAACCAAGGGCTTGTTACCATTTGGGTGACTGCTGTAGTCCTGTGTTCTGCCTCTGCCCAGCAGCCAGCTGGAATGCTAGGGAATGTGACTGGGAATCCAGACTGAGGAGTTTTTTAGCACAGTAGTACAAAGGATTCAAAGTACACTGCTGATAACAGCCTCAGTAAAAAGCCTGTGACATTTTTGGCATCAGGTAGAGTTAATACAAGGAAATTTTAATTCTCAAGGACTCTGGCAGGATGTGTTTTGGGCATCTGTTTTATTCCCATCTGTAATTTTTGCTAATGAAGGCATGATGTGTATTTAATCACGGAATGAAAATAAAATCAGGGCTGTCATGGATTTTCTTTTAATCAGTTAGCTGGAATTTAACCATAGATTCCCACTTCACAAGATATGTAAGGTTCAGGATTGTTTTCTCCTCCTTACTGAATTGATTATTATTAGTTTTTGTTCTCTGGGTAGTATTTTTATATAATTTGTAAAGCTAAAAAATAAGCCTCTTAAAATTGCTTGAAAATACAGATTTCTACATCTGATCTGTAGTTTGCATACTCCTTCAGTTCCCAGCACTTCCAGGTGTCACTGGAGAGCAGAAAAATGCTTGTAAAATGCTTGTTCCTTGGCTTAGGGGCTTTATTTTAAGGCAGCAGTAACCAAAGGCTTACTATTTAAAATCTGCTCTGTTGGAAACCTGGTATTTTCTGGATAATGGAGTCTAGGTAGCTGCTCAAGTACTGACTTAGGCAGTGGGGTTTTTTATGGCTACGAGGATTTGGAAATGACTCGTCGAAGACTGTCCTTGATTTGGGGCAGTTCATGTTGGCAGGAGGTTCTTGATGGTGTGATCTCTAAATGTTGATGCATTTCAGTGAAAAAAACTGTTAGAAAAAGAGGCAGAGGAATAAGCAGTGATTTAGGAGGAGCAAGTGTTTGCTGGAAGTTTGGGGAGTGCTCCATGATAGTTCCTGAAGGCTGGAATCTTCACGACTACACAGCTGTATGACTCTTGGTTTCAGCTGCAACGCCAGACTAAACGCAGGAGAATAAATGGAGCATGTTTCACTCCTATTGTTTTGCTATCTGAAAACTCTGTCTGTGATTTCACTGTCAAATGTGAGGTTTGTGGGTAGTAAAACTAACATCTCCCGTGGATCCCAGAGGTGGCTGAGCCCAAAGGCTGTTCCTGCAGGACCGAGTTTAGGCTGGATGATGCTGCGGAGCTGGCAAACCTTCCTGGAATGGTTTTGCATAGAACGTGGGCAGAACAGAAAGGGTTTGTGTTCCCTGGTTCATTGACAGCATGCTGAAGGATGAAATTCTCTCGGGACCGACTTTTTATTCCTGGAAGATTGAGGATGGCTTTTTAAGCCCAAACAAAGCAACTCCACCAACATCTGTGCTCGACGCAGCTCAAACCTGGCTCCTGATGCCTCCTAAACACAGAAAACTGTGTTTTCTCTTTTGAGGCATTTACTGGGAGAGGCCATCAAATTCATGGCAGGGTTTGTGCTACTGAAAGAGCTTGGAGCATTTTACACTGGAATTTTATGGGGCTTATCAGAGAACTGAACTGTCAGGATGAAATATCTGAGAGAGGGGAGCAAGCAATGTTAATGAAATAATTATTGATTTGAGATGTCTGTTCTAGGAGAGTTTCTACACTTGGGACTCTGCTGGAGTGTGAGGTAGATGGGTTCTCAAGACAAAAAGCTTTTGCCCTTTCAGCATCACAGTACTTTCTTGAAATAAGTACTCCTATAATCATTTCTATATGAATTAAAAAGTGAGAAATACCAGACGTGAAAATCATGGCACAGCTGAATGAAAACAGAAAATTCAGAGGGAAGGATAATGTTTCCTTACTCCTTGACTTCCCTTTTGGTGACCAACTTGTTATCTACAAGAGAGGGATGTTCATTTGGTGGTCCTTAAGGAGCAGGAATAGTCATAGAATCCCAGAATGTTTTGGGTTGGGATGGACTTTAAAGACCATCTCGTTCCAGCCCCCTGCCAGGCAGGGACACCTTCCACTAAACCAGGTTACTCCAAACCCTCCCCAGCCTGGCCTGCAGTGCTGTCCATAGGCTGTTTCTTAAAGGTTGGTTTTTCTTTTTTGAAGGCTTAGAAGATGTGGAATTAATATTCTGCTCTTGAAACTCAGTGTAATTTTGCAGTGTAATGTGAAGAATTTCTGGGAGCTACGACTTTTTTTTTTAAGAGCTGTTGGGTTACATCAGAAACACCAACAGAATTATGGCAGCTGCTTTTCCAGACAAGGCCAGCAGTGATGCAGCATGTGATTGCAGGCTCTCTGTCCCATCAGGAGAATATTCCTGCAAATTGTTATTGAGAGCATCCGGCTGAAATAACTGCTTGCATTATGGGCTCACCTTCTTGAATTCAAACGCAGTGTTGCAAC
Organism: Melanocharis versteri; assembly: GCA_013397845.1. Lineage (NCBI taxonomy): Eukaryota > Metazoa > Chordata > Aves > Passeriformes > Melanocharitidae > Melanocharis > Melanocharis versteri. The sequence goes on from VZTG01001442.1 coordinate 875,174, forward strand.
ACCATTTCTGAAATCTGGGAATATCCAGCTGCCTTGATTGTATCATAGGATTTGAGGTATTTAACACCTATAGCAAAGGAGATTCAGGGTTTTGGTTTGTTTTTTTTTTTTCACTTTGTACTCTTTCAACCAGTGTTAAAAAGGAACTTTCAGATATTTGTGTTTTTAAACCTGCAGTTGCTGTTTACAGCAGAGCTCGTTATACCTGGGTGAAGAAGTGCATGTCCCACCACACAGATCTCAGGTGTGATTCTCTGGAGAGCAAACGACATTCTCTCATATCATTTGTGTCAAAATTATCTCAGTTCTGCACTGGCTGTGAAATCTGTGAGCCCAAAGAGTCAAATGAATGAGTGAACAAGGGGATGAACTGAAATCCCTCACTCAGAAACCCTGGGTTGGTACCCAGGAGTGCAGGGTGAGGCCAGGTGTGCAGGGCACAGCGAGCAGATACCTCAGAAGGCACAAAGCTGAGCTGACACAGCCTCTTTGGAGTTATTTTTATGTAAGGATGAGTTCTTGAATAGCTTTTCTGGTACATTAGGCACAGCATGCTCCTCTCCATTGCTGACAGTGGCTTCCATGTATTTCCACATTCCAGGAATGCACTGGCAGCACTGTGGCCATTGTGAGGAAAATCTGTACATATACTCTGCTATGTCTGTGCTGCTGTGAGCCAGGGTGCCTGGTATAGCACTGCCAAATTTTATGTTATTTCATACCAGACGAAATCTTTAAGTGTGGTATTTAGCAACGTACAGCAAAATTTTCAGTGTTTTGGCACTGGGATTTGCTTTCCTGATCTTGGCATGCCGAGAGGTGGAGAACATGGCTTGCTGCAACAATAACTGCTTTATTTTATAGGCCCTCCAAGCATTTTAACGTATCGAATCATCTCCTGTAAAATACGTGGAGAGCACAAAGAAAATAATTGGGCCAGGGCTTTGCAAAGCTGTTAGGAGATCTGCCTTTGAATTCCTGTTGCTTGCTGCCTTTTCTGGGATGAGAGGAGGGGGAGGCTGCCCTGCACAGCCTTACCTGCTCCGTGGCTGAATGGGTGGCGCACGGCTCTATCCCATGCCTTGGCTGCAAGTAGGTTGAGCATGACCTAACCCTTGTGGTAGCAGCTAAATTGAGGAGCAATTAATGGCTACCAAGGGCTTTCAGTGAAAGGGGATGAGGTGTTATAGCCTCCAGACAAAGGAGGAAAAGGAACGCTGGTGTGTTTTGTTTAACACAAATAAGGGAAAAGCCAACCTGCGGCTTTATTTCCATTTGTTAGGTAACAGTAGAGCTTGAAATGAGCCCATTTCTGCGTTACTGGAAATTAAACTGAGTGCTGTCAGGCAAACCAGCTGCTGCCAGGTAACACATAAATTCTGGGTAATCACAAGTGCATGAGCCCGTGCCGGAGGAGCAGAGCTAATGGAGCCCAGTGAGGGAACAGACACAAACCTCAGCACAGTCACTGCAGCAGCCAGGTATGCATGGACAGCGTCATGTGTCGAGTAGAGGTGGGGAGAGTGTGCATGCATCGAGAAATTTTAGCTGTCGATAGGGTTGCGAGCTGAAATTCGAGCAGAAGGATCTTTCACCCCAATTTTCAACAGTAATTAGCCTCGCTGGCTGCTGCCCTACCCCAGGGCTTCTCAACTCCATGGGTGCTGTGCTGCTGCTTATCCAAGGTAGGGTGATGCTTTGAGGCATGTCTGCAGCTGCCTTGGGCTTTGTGGGTGAAGGACAAATAACTCCAAATAAAGCCAATTCAGGCCCAAAGGTGGCTGACAAAGTGATAAGCACATTCAGGCGAGAGAAAGGCTCACATATGTATTTCATGGCCTATTTATTTTATCCATCAATGTTTCCATTGCTTCCAGTCTGGGGCACCCAGATCAGGTGTCACGCCCTCTGCCAAGGCAGGGAGGGAGGCAGCAAACACAAAGCTGCTGCATGTGTGCAGCAAATGGCCTGTGACATAAAAAAGGGATTTTTGAGTTTGGTGGAAATCCCATCGTGTGTCAAATGTAGTCAGAGCTACACTCCTCATTACAACTCTCTGCATAGCAATGCTTCACCTGTTTAGGGCATCTGTGATTCAGGTACTTTCTGACCCAGAGCACATTGATCATATTACAGAGGTGTGCTCATTCTCCGGGCATGAAATATTTGTTAAAAATATTTCTGCTTGATGTTATTAAGACTTCATGAATTTGAGGACTTCCCCTGAAACTGGAGGGTGGCTTCTGAAGCTGGTGTCCATTTTGTGTCCCTGGAGACCTTTGGTGGAGCCAAGATGTCCCTGTGAGTGCGTGGTACCCAGCACAGCTGGGTGACTGGGACATCAGCCTGTGGCTGGGACACTCTGACTCTCTGGCCCTGGGCAAGTCCCTTACCTGTTCCTTGCCTGGCAGGAGAGGCAGGAGGATAAACCCATAAATAACTGGGGTGGCTCGGGTGCTTGGAAGGACAGCACAGAGTTGTAGGTCATTGTGAAAGGGACACACTTCTGAAATTATTGGTAACCTTGGTGCATATGACTCAAATAGCAACAAACTGGAGCAGACAGTGAAGCGCTGGAAAGGCTACATGGAAAGAAGGTTGAAACTGCAGCCAAATCCTGTGCAATGGGAGTGAAGGAAATGCTGTCTATCCACAGGGCTTAGCACTGCTACATCGACGTGTCTTAATGACTTGGACCCCAGAATCACTTCAGAAGGACCGTGGGGATCATTAGATTTTTTCCTATCCATGATTTCCAGCCCTACCAGGAGGGCTCCTAGTCAGTGGGTAGCAAATGCACTAATATCTGAGACAAAAACACAAATAAAACCAGCTCACAAATGAACAGAATGAATTTTCTGTCCACGAAGACTAAACTCTCTTGGCCAGTTCTTTAAAGCTTGAAAGTTAGTTCTGTTTTTTCCCCCCTTCTGACAAAGGGAAAAAGCACTGTCCGGAACAAGGACCTATGGGCAGCCAGTTATTTAAACAACATTACTGAAAATACTGTCTGTGGAAAACAGATTTGTGCTTCAGCAACAGGCTTTCACACGTGCTGGGAATTCTCCACAGCCAGCTCATCTGTTGGGCAGCACAGAGGATGAGAGGCAGAAAATGCTGGGTTTGGAGCGAGCTGCAGAAGCAGACAGAAAACAACTTTCTACTTGAGTCTTGGAGCCCAAGGCTGCCACGGGAATGGATTCAATTATGCTCTGAGCTTTATTGCTGAAATATTCCACTGGGAAACCATAAAAAAACATTTTCAGACTTGATTCCCGAAGTTCTGGAAAAGGAGTTAGCAAGTGTTTTATTGCTACCAGTCTCAACACATGATAAGAAAAGCAAATACTGAGTGGGATGGAGGAACACGATGCAAAAGCCCCTTCACATCATCAAACCCTTCTCCCTGTTCATCGCCCACTCAGACTGGCCACTCCTGCTTAATTTTATGTGTACTGAGCACGGAGCCACTTTTGTTGAGATCAGCCCTCACTGTGTTGGTGGGAGCTGCTCCCTTGTTAAATATCCGCCCGCTACTTCTGCTTGCTTCCCTCTTACTTCTTCCCTGCGTTAAATACTAACTGGTAAGTCTTCCTCGACAGCAAATTGTTGTCCTCGGCTGTGCAGCAGCAGGGCAGGACACCCGGAGCACTGCTGAGTTCACAGCTACAGCTTCCCTTGCCATTCATGCCCTTACTTGTCCCTACACGCCATCCCCAGCACCGTGCCTGGCCATCCAGCCGGGTGGGTGAAATTCAGCCCCAGATTCATTCCTGATGACATCTGTGTTGTCTGCTCGCATATGTTTAAGATTAATGTTTAGGCTCTGTTTTGTAATGAGCCCTAAATCTTCCTTTTAGCTGTCATGTAGTTTCCTTGTTCGCTCGTTACGCTCGCTCTCGGAAGGAGCCCGCGTGCTGTGCGCGGTGCAGCCTGGGTGGATGGAAAATGTCACTTAGAGCTGCTAAAGGCCATTCCCACGTGAAGCCAAGCAGATGTGCCTCTCAGTACTGCAAAGAACCCATGGCCCCTTCCTAAACGGGCTTCAAGGGAACTGGAGAGGGATTTGTGACGAGGGACTGGACTGATAGGACAAGGGGGAACACCTTCGAACTGACAGAGGGCAGGGTTAGATGGGATATTGGGAAGGAATTCCTCCCTGTGAGGATGGAGAGGCCCCGGCACAGGGTGCCCAGAGAAGCTGCGGCTGCCCCTGGAACCCTGGCAGTGTCCAAGGCCAGGCTGGACGGGGCTTGGAGCAGCCTGGGACAGTGGAAGGTGTCCATGCCCATGGCAGGGGTGTGGAACTACATGACCTTTAAAGGTTCTTTCCAACCCAAACCAGTCAGTGATTCCACGAAAAATGGAGAAAAGTTAAGGAGTGGCATTTTTATCCACCGGTGGGTGCAGGGGCGCATGGTGTCCATCTGTGACGTGCCAAAACTTGGGCGCCAGCTCTTCTTGGCGGGGACCTTTCAATGAGCTGCCGATGGAGCCCAGTTCTCCTGCTCCTCCCCGGGCCGGCCGTGCCACCAGGAGTCACTCTCGGCCTCCGAACGGGCCGCGGAGCCCCACGCGAGCCGCACCCGCAGCATCCCGGGCGGCGGGGCCGTGTGCGGGCGCTGATGCCGCGGCAGCGCTGCCTGCGCCAGCCCGCGGCTCCCCGTCGGGCAGCGCCTCGTCGCTGCCCGAATCCCCCCTTTTTTATTATTTTTGGACTTTTCTCCCCCCACACACGCTCTTTCTGGCGATGTTTAACCCCGGGGATGCCCGTTCGGGGCGGCACCCGGGGGTCTCCCCCGCCTCCCCTCGCAGCGGGCGCTCCGGTGCGCGGGTCCCCGGGGCGGGCGCTCCGCAGGTGCGGGCCGGGCTCTGCCCGCGCTGGCTCCGCTCAGGAAGTGACAAGCGCATTTCCTCCTCCTCCTCCTCCTNCGATGCCCGGAGCGCAGCGGGGCCGTGCCGCCCCGGGGGGTGCCGGGGGGCAGCGGACAAAGGGCGGCGGTGCGCCCTGCCCGGGGACGGGGCGGCACGGAGGGGATGGGGTAGGAGGGTGGTACCCCCCGCCGCCACCGCGTCCCCGCGGAGCGGGCTGGCGATGTCCGCCTTTGTGCCGTCGGGTCTCGCCCCGGCCCGGGGTGAGCGGGGGGCACCGCGGAGGAGCCGCCCGGGCGGCCGGAGGGAGCGAGGGGCGGTGGGATGTGTGTCCGGAGCGGCGGGGGGGTGCGGGATGGGGTGCCCGACGTGCGGGGATGGGCGGCTCTCCGGAGTTTGGAGAGCGGTCCTCACCCGCTCCGAGTCCTCTGCCTTTGCCCCTGGAATTATTTCCTGCGAAAGGATCAACACGTGCTTTCCTTTTCGCCGGGCCGGCAGTGGTGCTCAAGGGGGCTGAAAGTCGGGTGCCGTCGGGCTCGGTGCAGAACTCCCCGGGTTCGGGGTCTCACGGAGGGGCTGCAGCCCAGGGGAGCCGGGGCTGAGCATCCCCGCGGAGATGCTCTCCAGCTCGCCCGGGGCCGGCGCACACTTCCCACCGTGCCGTGCCGTGCCGTGCCGTGCCGTGCCGTGCCGTGCCGTGCCTCGGATTTCACTCCCGGCACGTGTGGGGCAGCTCAGGGCAGCCGGACAGGGGGACAGGCCGGTCCCCTCGGGGGTCTCCAGCACCCGACGCTGCTGCGATGGGACGCGGCAGCGCTTTGCCGTGTGAAGTGCCCTGGCAGTGGGGTTGTCCTAGAAAGCCTGTAAGTCTTGTTTCTCCGTTCAGTGACGTCAGGTGGATCAGGTTGTAAGGTGCGTGAAGGTTTCACGTGCAGCTGTACGCGGAGATTTCACGAGTAAGGGGCTTTTCCTCTATAATTTGTATTTACTTGACGCGGAGAGAGTTTGCAACAGCGCGGTGCCTGTCGCTGAGCTGTGCCGCTGCCTCTCGGTGCCGTGCGGTCTCCACAGACGCTGGTGTACCTTGGCAGCTCATCCCCTCCTTAGGAAATCCTCTGGAGTGAAAAGTAAGCGTAATTTGTTATGAAATAGGCTGATAGACGAAACTTCAGCTGGCGATTGAAACCAGATGTGCATATTTTCCTTTTGAATCCTCAACCAATACTAAAAGTCTATTTTGACAGATTAAAAACTACTTGCAAATTGCAGAGGTAGCAGTGTCTTGCAATAATCCAGTGAAAACACGGAGGGCTGTGAGCATCTCTGCCCAGTGTCGGGTATCTCCGAGCACAGGAGATGCTGCTGCCATCACAAAGCCCAGATTCCCTTGGCCTGCCTCTGTCGTGGGCAGAAATACTTACCAGGGCTTGGCTGAGGGCTGGAAAAAGAAATAAAGAAACCCCAAAACAGTGTAGATAATGTTTCTAGAGAAAATATTTGGGGTGGGTCATGAAACAGATTAATTGGAGTGATAGCAAAAAACCTGAATTTCAGAGCGGTTTGCTCTGTCCTTACGTGTCGTGGCTCGGTGCAGGTTTGAAGCGAGCTTCTGATTTATTGCTTCATTTTCGAAAGTCCTCTGGAGCCTGAGGATGCTTGTGGTGGTGGGTGTGTCACACCCAGCTCTGGCACGGCCGGGCTCAGGGGCGCAGGATTAGGGCTGGAGGCACTTTATCGGGAGAAGCACTCAGCCTCCTCGCTTTCAAAAGTGGGGGAAAAATCCCAGCCAAAACAACCTGCCGCGGAATTGCTGCCTTCTCTCCACTTCAGAGGAGGGAAGGACGCCCTGCCAAGCACGGCCACGTGGAGCATGGCCACGCGTGCTGGAGGTTTTGCTGCTGAATCCCTGGCTCCAGACTTTCTCACTTCCAGCTTCAACCCAGAGGAGGGAGGGAAACTTCTGCGACTTCCAGCTCTGCACAGGGCCGAGGTGTCCAGGAACCACACTGGTTATAGAAAGCAGATGGCCTTTTGCTGTAAATGCAAAACTTTGCATAGAAAAGCTGTGCAAATCAGTTCAGCAGATAATTGATTTGTGCGAGCGAGATCCAGATTTTTGTGTATGGAGATCAGGCAGACTGTGGGACAGAGCCAGCACCAATGTCGGTTAATTTCCAGCTATGGATACCTGCATAAATAAATACATGTGTATAAATATGCACACATGCAAATAGGCAAACATCTACCAATACAAATCCCCGAATCTGCTTTGGTTAATCATATGCAATAGTTGTTTTTTTTTTGTAGTAGCAAAGGCTTGCTTCACTTTCAGCAAAAGTATAGGTAGAACAAGATTCACAACTTTTTGCCAAAACACCTGTATTTGTGTGCAGAACTGACACCGTGGGCTGTGTCCTGATGGGTGGGGAGGAGAATGAGCTTTATCACACATGTCTGTTTATTATTTCTGATTGATTTCTGATTTCTCAAATGGCAGCTGTGTGGTTTGAGACTCTTCTTCCTTTTTTCTTTCTTTCTTATAATGTTGCACTGAGTTTTTCCTTTCTTGGTCAGGATGGAGGTGGTTTGCACTTGCCTTGTAAAATCTCAGGTGGAAAAGCGGACACCCCAAGTTGAAAGGGAGATTTTGGTTTTGTTCCCTTCCCCCTCCCACGTCACGTGGTTTGTCAAATGATGTCTCTGGGAAATAGTCCTAATGAACATTAATCTGTGGCAGGGCAGACTTGGGACCAACGGGCTGGGACGGGGCGAGGTGCCAGAGATGCTCGTAGCTGTTTGGAGAGCTCAGCCTGGCGGGGTCGAGTCTCCTTCCCACGTCCCAGGGGAGGGAGGGGGCAGGCAGAGCCTTTGTGTCAGGTCTGCACTCACCAGGACTCTCTCCTAGAGCGAAAATACCTTCACAAAGACAAGTTTTATTCCCGTGGCCGTGGGGGACCAGGGCAGCAGAGGAGCTGGGAGGTTGCTCCTCAAGCAAGCTCTCTTCTTGGCTGACGTTTTCTGCTCCTTTCTCTCCCAAAACGGGGAGGAGGAGGAAGAGGAAGCAAGCCTGCTGACTCGGGGAAACAGAGCTAAGAAAAAAAGCAGGTTTGCCGAGCAGCAGAGGGCTGTGACTGCCGTGGGTCTGACGTGCCCGGTGGAGCGGGCGGTGGGAGCCACACTTCCCATTGGAGGGGTCCCTGCAGGGCTGGGCAAAAATATCACCAAAACAACAGCTCCTCCAGCACGTCTGCTCCTCAGAGAGCTAAATATAAACTAATCGGGCGAAGAGGAGGGAATTTTCCACCATGCTACTCCTCTGTGCCTGCCAGCCTGCCGGGTCGTGAAGCCTATGGGCTGCTCCCTCCCGGGGAAACCCCTGTCCCCAACCCGCAGCATGTCATGGGATGAGTGCCACCACTTTCTTCAGAGGTGAGACCTTCTGTAAATTCCTTGGAAGCAGTCAGGACGCTGGCAGACCTGAGCCCTGGAGCTCTGGTCCTGCCCACAGGTGTCCCTACGAGCAGTGGCCGTGTTGTAGTTGTGAAAAAGGACTTCTCCAAGGTCACACTCCACGCCTGCAGTTGCAGCCTGGCTGCCCGCGACCCAGCTATTTCTGTAGAGCAGCAATGCAGAACGTGGCTGTGCTACAGGGAACTGGAGAGAGCAGATCCACAGGCTGTTTTGTTTTTCCAAACTTTTCTGAGTTGGCTGCCTTTAGAGAGACAAAAAATTCCCAAGCAAGAGCCTATTTCTGAAACCTCGCTGGGGTGGTGCATCTCAGTACAGGCTGTGGATGTGTGGGACTTTAGTCATCAACAGGTGGAGTGGGGATTGAAAATTAAGAAGTGTGATGGTGCAGTTAATTTCCAGCCAGAATTTCTCCTGGCTTCAGGTGGTTTATCCATGAGTTTTGTAGCCTGTGGCATTGGATATGTGTGATATTGCATCTTATGCATCTGATATGTGCTGTGTAAGATAAATAAGATTTGATATGTTAGGAGTTTCTTTGAAATGCAGGGTGGAGTAAACTGCATTAGACTGACCTGGAGGAGCAGCACCAAGCTCTGTGTGAAGTGTGGCTGCTCCCAGCACTGCAGGCTGTGGGTCCCTGCATGGATGGGTGGGAAGTACCAGGCGAGTTTGGCTCAGTAATCACTTCATTTGAGTAATATTTTAAGAACTGGTTGAGTGAGTGCAAAAAATCTGTTCTGGTGCACTGGGTTTCTGTAGCTCCCCCCTAAAAGTGTACCCAAGGGAGACTTGGTCATGGTTTTTGCTTTTAGAGGATTAAATATAGCAGCATCATTGGTGTCACTCCTCTGTAGTCCATTTGAAGCATCCCTTGGGCTACATCATTCCCTAAATTTGTGGCTCCTGGCCATCGCTTTTGCTTTCAGCAGCCAGGGCTCAGGGCTGGCTGTGCGGTAGGTATGGGACCGTGGTGAAAGAGGAGTTTGACTCCGCGGCCGTTTTGTGCTTACAAATCCTTACGTCTCCTAGGGTTTGTAAAAAATGGGATCTGGCAAGCTTTGATCCGGCAGCTGGAAAACCTGCTCTCCGTCTCGCTGCTCAAAACCAGCCCTGAAAGGAAGGACCAGGAGTGCTTTGGATGGCTGGGGAGAAGCAGGGCTTGGGGAGGTGGCGGTGCAGAACGATGCGGCTGCTGAGGTGCATCGGTGACCAGCTTTGGTCTCAGCGACTGGTCTGGACAGGGGCTCGAAAGACTCACCCCTCATCCTGCTCCTAAATCCAGGGGGATGAGTTGAAGTGTGTTACTTATTGCATTTAAGATTTTTTTTTATCCTTTACCCTATGACGACTCTTGCAGTGACCCCAGACAAGCCTTCCTGCTCTTCTGCCTGAGTTTTACAAGTGCCATCATCGCTATTCTGCACCACTGGGAAATGTTAATTGTAAGGAGAAGGAATTAATGCAGACAACTGGTCTTCTCTGGTTAGGACAGCCTGGCAGCACAGTTAGGCCAGGTGGAGCTGGCCATTTCTCGTTTCAAGTGATGTGGGAAAGTGACAATAACTGTGATTTTTGTGTTTCTGTGCTTGTCTTAACCTTACTGAGAGCAGCCTTCTGGTGTGCTGGTCAGTAGTTGTCAATGCCATGAAATTACTTAAGTGCATATATTATTATCCCTGTTACCATGTGCTTTGGGGGTTTTTTTGTCCCAGCTGTTAAAAGTGAATATTGTATAATATATTTGAAAAGACTAGTTTTAGTACTATGAACTAGGTGCCAAAAGCTACAATTGTGTGCCAAAGCTGAAGAGCCATTATAATTATAAAGATACAGAAAGCGTCAAAAATACACACTTTTGGTTTTGTAGCCTCTCTGTTAACTCAGGAAAACAGGTTGCCCTGAGAAGCTGTGGCTGCCCCATCCCTGGCAGTGTCCAAGGCCAGGTTGGATGGGGCTTGGAGCACCCTGGTGTGGTGGAAGGTGTCCTTGCCCATGGCAGGGAGTAGAACGAGATGCTCTTTAAAGTTCCTTCCAATCCAGGCCATTCTGTGATTATTGGACTATCAGTTGTGTTATAAATGAAATGCAGTGCAATGGATGGTACTTCTCAGAGTGGAAGCATCGTGGTTGATGAAGATGTACATTGCCAAAATGTAAATGTTTCATTTGGAAACTCTCACCCACGTTTTCGGTTGCGCGTGGTTTGTGTTGTTGGTAGAAATTGCTTTTCCCGTGCGGGTTTCAGATGTACGTATTTTGAAACCTATTTAAAGAAAAGGTTCCAGCTCTGCAGTGTGATGGGTTGTGCAGTCGATGCCCTCTCTGTACCTGTCTTGTGAGCCCCTCAATACACCATGAAGGAGGCAGCTTCAAGAGGAGCTGTCCTGTCAGCCCACCCTCCTGATCCCTGCCCATCCCACCCTGGGACACGGGGGCTGCTGGGCACGGGGTGCAGCAGCTCACTTGGGGTGTAGGGCAGCGAGCCAGGAGAGCCCTGCTCCTGGGACTGCTCCGTGTATCACCATTTTTAGTAATTTTCTGAGTTAATTCTTGCTAGAGCGTGGATTCGATGATCTTGAAGGTCTTTTCCAACCTGATGACTCTATGATTCAGTGTCTTTTAGAAAGGCCCCCAGTGCAGAGATAAAGCTGTAGCACTGGCTGAGAGCCCCCCGCAGTCATTTGTGATGCTGTAGTTTATTGCAATGGTTATTGTCTGTGTTCTCCAGGAAAAAATTGCACTTTGCCCTTGCTCTGGATCTGCATAGCTCCAGCTTCCCGCCGTGCTGGGAGGTGTCCCACTGCTGGTCTGCTCCCTCTGAGGGACCTGCTCCAATTCTCCTGCCCTTTCTGAGGCAGCCAGGTCACCCTCAGCAGTTGCCACGCCACGTTCCCCCAGTCCTGTACTGTACCTGTGCCTTGAAGCCCCCCAGTTACTCCTGGAGGCCCCCCCAGACCTTGGGCAGAGGTGGGAGGAGGCTCCAGGTGCCTGCAGAGGTCGTGGAGTGCAGAGCACAGAGGCTGTACCATCCCTTCTCCTCCTGGAGACCCCAAATTTATCCAGCCCGTGGACATACCCCTGCATGCCTGGCTAATCTACTGCACCATGCAGGAGCCTGGGGACGTGCCCCTGCCTTTGAGGTGAGTGGCTTTTAAGCAATTTAGTTTTTTAAGGTGTATCTTAACATCTCTGTTGCCAGCTGTGCCGGCTGCTTCCCTCGGTTCTGCATTACCGAGTTGTTCTCTGTATTTAGTGCTTTGCTGGTCTCGAGTCTCTTACACAGCACTGGTTTTCCTGTTTCCTCCCTAATTACTGCCAGAAATATTGCACGGCCTAGGGTGGCAGTGTAGTTTCTGTTGCAGCCAGTGTCACCAGTTGCTTGCAGGTCTGTTTGAGGTGTGCCAGTAAAGTGTTATCAGAAGCTGTCATCCCCTTCTGTGCACTTTAATGAGCTGTGTTACACCAGCGCTCCCTTTCACCTGCACGAAGACTTCAGGTGAGGGGAGAGCTCTTTCCTTGGAGTTGTAATTGTGATTCCTGGCTCCCTCACCTCACACTGAAACCAGAGCTTCGCTGGGCTCGAGGTCTCACCCACCACATTTACCAGGCTGTGCCTGTCCTCGGGGACCGTCAGTGGTGATGGATGAGAAGACTTTTTGGCATGTTCTTACAAAATTGAAGGTGTAAATTTATTTGGAGCTGTTAAGAAGGTTCTATATTTAGTGCCTGCTGTTTAATATCACGCCAGGTTACTCCTGACAAATGTGACTGTGTCTTTTTCTTTCTGCTTGGGGCAGTAATGTTTATATTGTCTATTTCTTCCTTTTCTGCATCCTGACTAATGTTTCCACCATTCTTTCTGTTATTGTCAGTGGGACTTCTTGTTGTCCTTAATATCTATTAAAAACCCCTGTATCTTGTTTTCTAACAGAACCTGATGTTTAACTCACAGTCTCATTCATTTAAGCTGTTGGCATTATTTTAGGGACTTCATAATGGTTTACAAATTCCAGGATTCATTAATTCCTTCGCTCGTTAGGGTTGCGAGTTGATACATGTTTTTTCCATGTGATGAAGGTGGACGTTTTTGCTGCCCTATTTGTCCTGGGCAATCATTCATGTTTGTGCACTGACAAAATACCTGGCGTGGTTCCCTTCCTGGCAGCTCTGGAGCCGGGATGGGATGCAGCATTTAGGTCAGTTCTCCTCGGGATGCCGTTTCAGGAGTGGGCTTTGTGCTTCACACCACGCTGCTGCCGGGGCCATCCCCTCTGTCCCTTGGGCTTCCCCTTTCCGTGGCACAGGGGAATCTGTTTCTCTCCTGATTTTCACCTATGCCACGAGAGAAAGAGGGATATATAGAGACTATCCAGAGATGGAGACCTATGGGGTGGAAAATGCAGGTTTTAATTTTTTTTTTTCCCCTTTACTCCTGCGTGTTCACGCTGTCATAAATGAGCTCGAGGAACGCAGGGCAGGACTGCGTTCCTGCCAGCCCAAATAAAACCAGGGGCTGTTTGCATTTCCACTTACTTTTTAAAAATTTTCCTCGCCTCAGAGACGGGCTGCAAAATCTGGGCTTTTATGGCTCATCCTAATGAGTGGAGCTCATCCTGCCTTACTCCATGGGAATCAGGGACATCTCCAAGGACAAAACATCCCAGCTCTGGGAAAATTGTCCTCTGGGCATTACTTCTCCGGCTGGGCAGTCCTCTGGTGGGGTACCTTGCTTTGGGGCAGTGGTACCTCGGGCTTGCTGGAGCTGTTCCCCGTGGGAAGCATCTCACTGCTGGCCCTCAGGGATCCCCTGATGGAGCCAAACCTGCGGAAGGTTTGGGCTCTACGTGCTGCTGACACCTCGCAGGAGCCGAGAGTGTGTTACAGCAACAGATTCCATATTATTCCAGCCTTGCAAGCGTCTCCCTGCCGTATTAAAAACACCAGCTAAAAGCCAAGTCCAGACTCTCCATGAATGACTCTGTGGAAATGCTGTCGGGCACGTTTCAGTGCTGCTTTGGCTTTGATTTAGACGGGTAAACACTGTGAGTGGGTGTTTGCTTTGACTTTCCCCTCGTAGCGAAAGACTTCCTTTGAGGGAAGGCGAAGCCTCCAGTGCTGTTCCCCATCCCAGCATCAGCCCAGGCTGCCTGTGGCTGGGGGTTGGCAGTGCCTTGACTGCATGCCCAGGCCTCGTGCTGCCCAGCAGCAGTGGGAACTCCCCAGTTTCCCCAGGATCAGGGATGCCCCATGCCCAGGGCTCTGTGAATAACTCTGGCAGAGCCCGATTTCTCCATCTGGATGCGGCACAGTCATCCCAGCTGGGACGATGCTGCAGGATGACATCCTTGGCTGTTGTAGGCATCTCCCCCTGCTTGTCCTGCACTCTGCTCCGTTCCCCTTGAAGCTTCCCAAAATCACCTCCAGCTTTGGCTGCACCAGGATGGCTCTGACATCGGAGATAACCTTTGCCACGTGGTGGGTGGTCGCTGGGGGAGGCAGGGTGAGTGCAGCCCGTCCTCTCCTTGCCCTGCTGCCCCAGGAAGAGCCCCCCTCTCCTCATCACATGTTCCCCCATCTCCACCAGAGCTATTGAACCCGGCTCCTTGGCAGCCCCTGCACGTAGGAACCGTCTTCTGGTGACAGATTGTTGTGTATTTAATGAACCCGAGGAAAACAAGAAATGCGAAGGCTGCGGGGCGATGCAAGTTTGCTGTTCAGTCTGCCAAATTCACACTAATTCAGACAACTCACAGATGTTTGGCTGCTCGTTCGTTAAAGAGATTTATGGAAGATGCAGGGCTCGGAAATTTACGGAGACACGGAGGTGGCACTGTGGGCAAAGGTTTCCTGGCCCTGGAGAGCTCCTTCCCTCCCTCCACTGTGCCTTCCCCTTGCCCATGTTGATGGCAACGGATGGACAAACAGCAGGGAAAAGTGCCTTTCGGTCGCTAGGAGGATTAATAAAGCCTCCAGGTTCGTCTTTCAGGAGCCCAGGAGCTCTTTGAAAGCCATTTCTCAGCTGAGGAATGAACCCCCAGAGCCTGCCCAAGAGCCAAAGTATTTTGGTCTAATCCAAACAGTGTAGGATGTGCAGGTGACAGCAGGAACATGTGTCACCCTGTGTGGGCACAGACACCGTCCACTGAAAGCATCTGAAATTCTTTTAATACTGCTTACTGAGTTCAGGGACATAATTTCAATTTTTGGAAGGTTCATTTTGCTGGGCTTCACGTGAGGGTTCTGCAGTCTTAAAGTGTTTATCCATAAAGGGGAGGTGGTAGAAGATACTGTGGAGTCTGGCAATTGATCTGTACATCCAGTATTTTCCTGCTTTAAATCCAGGCATGTCCATAAGGGCTGTCAGCCTCTACCTGTTCTCCATCTCAGCCTTGCAGAAAGGAGAAATCTGACTTTACAAGCAGCATCCAAATTGGCTCTGACAGCGATGATGGTGTTGTGGCTCTTGGCAAGTGTTCCCCAATTACACAGTGAGATGTCCCAGATCCTGCTCCTGCTTCATCTGGGTGGGTTTTTGGCGGTCACTGATGAGCAGGAGCGTTATGGTCGGTGCTGCTGCGCTGAACTTGCTTTGCATCTCCAGGATTTGCTTCTCCCAGGGACCCTGGGAGCTCTGGAGCCAGCAGGGAAGCCTGGGCTGGCTGAGAATCCCCCTAACTGAGGGTGATGAGGCCCTGGCCCAGGCTGCCCAGGGAAGCTGTGGCTGCCCCATCCCTGGAAGTGTCCAAGGCCAGGCTGGCTGGGGCTTGGAGCAGCCTGGGACAGTGGAAGGTGTCCCCACCCATGGCAGGGGTTTGGAATGAGATGAGATTTAAGGTCCCTTCCAACCCAAACCGTTCAGTGACTCTAACCCTGAGAGCATTGTTGTGTGTCTGTAAGCAGATGGATGTTGTTTCATAGAGACAGGTGTTCCGAGGGGTTCAGGTGCTTTTTGGAGTTGTTTATGCTTGAGAAGTGAGTGAGTAAAAGTGGTGTGGTGGGGCCATTTACTGTCTCCAGCTCAGACATCTCAGGCTGTTACGGGAAAAGAATATAAGGAAGAAACAAGAATTGTTTTTTTGTGTCTGTTTACTAGAGCAGCATGCTCTGAGCAGTAATTAAAAGTAAACCCAGACCCTGCTGCCTTGTTCAGCATCCCTAGTTGTTGAGACTAAGCAGCCAAAGCAATTCTCAATTCAGCAATTCCTCAGCTTTTGGGAGCATGGCCAACACTCACAGTGCCTCACAGACCGCTGCAAATTCTTGTAATAAATCTCACAACTGGGGCGGCGGGGGAAACCCACAGAAAGGTGAGATGGTTTGTTGGACCAGCAGGCTGGGCTGCTGCTGCTGCTGCTGCTTCAGCTGCTCTGCTCCAGAGACAGCCCTCGGTCCAGTACTTCCATTCTTCCATGGAAATACTGCTCAAAGGTAGAAGCAGTCCCCTGATGAGTGGAATAGGCAACGATTACAGGTTTGCTCAAAGAAAACGTGTCATTTCTGTGGTCACTGGGACTGGGATCATGCTGCAGGCTCTGTCTCCATGGCCCACACTTCCAGGGATGGGGCAGCCACAACTTCTCTGGGTAACCTGTGCCAGGGCCTCACCACCCTCGCAGGGAAGAATTTTTTCCTAATGTCTGATCCAAACCTACTCTTTTTCAGTTTGAAGCAATTCCCCCTTGTCCTGCCACTTCCCACGGCTCCTCGCTTGCACCTCTCTCTTGCTGGTCGCTGTTTTGCAATGACTAATTTTGCTTTCTTCTTTTCCTTTTCAGTTGCCAGGGAGGAAAAGGCAAAGTCACTGCCAGCAGCATTTCCTTCGAGCTAAAGATGTTGAGACAAAGCACTTCTGCCCCTGCCCTGTCCTTTCAGTCCTTCCGCTGCTGGTGTGTACGGGACTCATTCCCCTGCCACTCCTATTCCCTAAGAGCACGGGGACAATAAACCTTTTACTCAAGTAGATGGTGTGTAATTTTCCTTAATTCCTCCTATTCCTTTTTTTGTGAGAGCTTGCCTGCAGTTGAGGTTCAACCCAAGCACGTAGATCTGGGTATGAGCTTGGACTTCAGGCTCTCCCTGGAGACTGGGGGTGTTTAGATGTGTGGTTTGGGGCTTGGAGTGCTGGGCACCCGCTGCCTTGGGTGACTTTGGTGTCAGGCTCAGGCAGTACCCAGGCACGTGGAGCGGGGGATCGGATTGAAATAACAGAGTTTGATGTGCTCAGTAATTCATTTGTGGTTGTGGGCAGGACCCTGCTATGTCTGTTGTTCCTGGTAGCGAGGGTTGGTCTCAGGCTCCATGAGCCAGGTTGCACGTGCCCATCCGTGGTGGCTGCACGTGGCATTTTTGGTTCCTAACGTGGCCCCGTGGGATGGGTGCTGTCATGGGAGACCTCGAGCTCCTTCTGGCTCTGGATTTACTAGCGTGGCTGTAGGTGTCAGCTCCATCCAGGCTGTCCTGCACTGGCAGGATGGGTGGGTTCTGGGCTGTGTTGGTGGGAACCTGTGTTCCTGTGTGCAGCTGTTGGTGATAAGCACTGAGGTGATGTGGTTCTTGGAGCTGTGCAGACCCATGGAGCCGTGCTCACCTCAGACACGGCTTCCCCCTTTGCTATGTTACATGCAGGCAAGTCCTTTACTTACTAATTAGTGCTGAAAGTGTGTCTTTGCCTTGTTAGCCCTGGAAATGTCTGGTCTGGATGCAAGCAGGAAGCAGAGGAAGACATTTCCTTATTCCTTTTCTTTGGCTGGTGGTCTCGGAGTGCCTGGAGCATGGGGCAGCACAAGATTTTGCCAGGCAGGAGCTGGGCAGGAGGGGAACACCGTGTGGGAGCCTTGGTGTCCTGGATGGTGTTTGCCCTCCCAGCAGCTGGGGAAGACCCTGTGGAGCAGGGGGAACTGACTGCAGGCTCAGGGTGAGATGGGCAGGGCTGCAGCCTTCCTCCTCCCAGGGCTGGGCAGCCTGGGGCAGCTCTTTCCTCCTGACAGAGTCCCAGGGGACAGTCCTGAAGGGCTGCCTCCATGGAAATGTCGTCCTTTGGAAGTCACGTGCACTGACTCCTGATCCTGTTTGCTCAGGACTGGTCCATGGGGCATTTTCAGAGTGTAAAGATTGCTTCTCGGGCCCTCAATGGCATCTTTCACGTTTATTGGAGGTTTTTACCCCATAAATAAAGTCAATATTCTCTAATGACATAGGATAGTTCTCAAGCAAGGGGGACAAACTGCCCAGAGCTGAGCCCACTCAGCCCTGCTGCAGCAGGTGAATTATTGCCTGAGTGAGGAAATAAACCCAGACTTAGCTACATGCAATTGATAGACTTCATGGATTTTTTCCAAATTCGTAACACAATAAATCAACAAATCGAAGATGTACTCCTTGGCATTGTCCAAAGCCCTGAGGGTGAGACAGGCTGTGCAATGAGGAGATTCAGTGTAGCCCCAAATCACTTCTAGGAAGTGGAAGGATGGAGAGAGAGGCGTGATTATAGTTTGGGTGGATATTGCTGTGTTATGCTCGCAGAAAGCCTTAAACTCCTAATTTTCGATTGCAGTCACCAATTTTGGCCATTTCTCCAAATTCTTTGTAGCTCCCTGTAGGGTTTGGGAGGGGATGACCACCTGTGCTGTGCCTCTTCCCCACAGTGGTCTGACTGCACAGAGAAACGAAGATGTGCGTAGTGGAGGGAATTTCTGTTTCACTGGTGAGAGTGGGCGGGTGGTGAAGCCCTAGAATCATGCTCACAGTTTGGCCCAGAGGGATTAGGTTTGATTTTTCAGACACCTGGGTCCGACCTGCATTGAATAAACACCACAAATCACAGTGGCTCCTTGCTCAGCCATCTTCTTCAAGCACAGCACAGGGAATGGTGCTGGGGCAGGGGTAGGGAGTGGGGTCCTGCTTGGGTCGTGGCTTCTTCACTGGAGACTTTGATCAGCATTAAGAATTCAGCAGGGGCAGGTGATTTCTATTCTGAGAGAATTCGCACTGTTCTGCTTGCGAGGTGTATCAGTATGCAAAGTACAGCTCCAGCTCCTCGTTCCCGTGTGCCCTTTCCACTGTAAATAGGTTTTATGTCAGCGTGTGTGTCTGGAGATGGATTATTGAGCTGGACAGGGGCTGAATGTTTTCTGTGCAGAGGGCGGTGATCCCACAGCAAGTGAAAGTCTGTGTGATGCTGGTCCCCAGTCGTCTTCACGAGGAGTATTTCTGGGGTCAGGCCATGGAATCATGGAGCTGGTAAGGATGGAGAACACCTCTAAGATCATGGAGTCCAACTGTTTCCCCAGCACGGGCAAGGCCACCACTAACCCATGTCCCCAAGTGCCACATCCACAGGGCTTTTAAATCCCTCCAGGGATGGGGACTGCAGGCTTGGTAGCCCTTTCTGTGAGGAAGCTTTTCATGAAGTGTGTGAGGATGTGATATTGGTCACTGTTCATGCTCCCTCCAGCCATGCCAGAGCATCTGGCAGGCAGTTTGCTGAATCCTGAGGTTTTTTCCAGCAGTTTGGTGTAGCAGGTGGGCAGGGCAGGGCTGTGAGTGGTGCTTGGAACCTGCTGTGGTGACACCCGTGATGTGTGAGACCTCCCTGCAGGGAAGGGCTGTTTATCCCCTGGGAGCAGCCCTAGGGCTGTGCTCCTTGCTTTGTGCCTTACAAGGAGCATGTTTGTTTCCCAGAGTTTACCTTTCAAGCCCACGGATGAGAGCCGGATCATTTGACTTAATTTTTTTCCAAGCCCAACGCTCCATAGCTGTGATACTGTCAGGAAAGCAGCTCTGAGAGAAACCTCTTCCCACCTCTGCCACTGCAAATATCACACGAGGCTTCTGCTTGGTCTGTGTTTTGAACCATGTAGAAAGCAGGGTTTGCTAAAATTTGGGGGTTTCTGTGCACTAGAGCTTCTCATGGGCACTTCATATAGCTCAGGAGATTGTGTCAATCCCAGAGGCCATGGCTCAAGTCTAAACTTAACCTTGACATCATGGTGAAGACAGTTCCTTTATCTGATTACAAACGAGGAAATACATTTCTTAAAGTAATTAATGGTCCCTGAAGAGTATCTTTTTATTAGCATGAGTGTGTGTGAAAGCGTCCAGTCTATAAATACACAGTGGTTTCCTCCTCGGCATCAATAGGGTCCATCCTGGCTCTGCAGTTTGTGTCCCATGGCACTTGTTTGCATGGAGAGGATGTGACAGGGCAGGACCGTGCGTCAGGAGCCCTGCGAGGCAGGATGGGGAGCCAGAGATCACGTTTCACTGGAAAGTTTCCCTTTTTATTGCAGTTTCTCCGCGGGGATGGTTCCACAACCCAACCAAGCAGCGGTTAAAACTGCTGACACCTGCAAGCGTGCCTCGGCCCCGACGTTGGGCGCTGGTGGCGGCTGCCAGCTCGCCAGCAGTTTGCTGTGCTGGCTGTCATTAGGGCTGTGTTAATTGCAGGGGAGCAGGGGAGCAGGGAGAGGGGAGGTGTGATGGTGTGTGCTGCATCCCGGCCGGCCAGGGCAGGGAGCCTCTGCCTGTACTTGCTGCTGCTCCTGCCCGGGTGTGTACCCGAGTCTGCTGCTGCAGCAGTAACCATCACCTTAGGGAAGGCTAATTATCCCTGAAGAAATCGTACCTGGCCAACGAGGAGCTGTGCTTAGCTGCTTCCATGCTGCTCTCAGCCCTTGTTTGATCTTTGTGCTGGCAGTGGCCCCAGTGTCCTCCCAGCACGGGGTTTGCACACACTCCTGTCTCTGTGTAGGGAGCAGGGACAGCTAAGATTGTGACAGATAGAAATCACAGAATGGTGTGCTTTGGAATGCTCCTTAAAGACCATCTCGTTCCACCCCCTGCCACTGACACCTTCCACTGTCCCAGGCTGCTCCAAGCCCATCCAGCCTGGCCTTGGACACTGCCAGGGATCCAGGAGCAGCCACAGCTTCTCTGGGCACCCTGTGCCAGGAACTCACCACCCTCCCAGGGAACAATTCCTTCCCAATATCCCATCTAACCCTGTTCACAGTGTCATTTTAACACTCTGAAATGTTTACTTTTCTATTTGACAGTATTTGTTTGGTCACTGGGTTGCCCAGAGGTTTATGATGAAGTTACCAGTAAACTGTAAATTATGAGTCCACTGATATCCCATAGAAAGCTGCAGACCGTACCAGGCGCCCTTGGGAGCAGTAAATCTTTGGAAAATGTATTGATTCCCAATCTTGGCTTTGCACTCTGGATGAACTTTGTCCTCGTAGAATAATAGAAGGTGATTTTTCTTTACCAGCCAGCTGGTCTCTAAGTGAGCTACTCTTAACACCACTGCAAGCTCTAATCCGAGTAAACACGGACAGGATGATTTAGGAGCTGGTATCAGTTCGGAATAAGGGTTAATACTTAGTGGAATATTTTAATCTATTATCCTTAAATGTCACAATTGGCTTTGACTGGATGGTACAAGATGAGTGTTTCATGCTCTTTGGATTGGGCAAGTGGTGGGTTTGGTTGTTTGCTTTAACTGCAAAGCAGCAAAGTAGCGAAACAGGATTAGGGGAGTGATTTGGGGAAAACGCTGATTTCGGTAATCAGATTTGAGTTGCAATCTGTCTGCTTTACAAGGGAATGAGTCTGCTGGGGAGGATGCCAGGAGGTGAGGCAGGGCTCATGGTCAGGGCTGGGCAGTGCTGCATGAGCCTGGCTTGCAGTCTGTGTCCAGCCTTAGCTTTTCTTACCTAAAACTACCTAAGAAATAGGTAAGGATCAAGAGGCATGCTGTGACCCTGTCTCTCCTTCTTTGCAGGCAACTCTTTGCCTTGTTTTTTTCTCTAAAAGGCTCTTCAGAGATTGGGAATCACGGAGTGACAGGGGTGGGATAGGGGCATCCAGGGGATTTCACAGCCATAATGATGCTGGAGAGGCTTTTTCTGCTGGACATCTGCTCCCAGCTGGTCTGGGGTCAAAGGGTTTCTGTGAGATCAACCCTGGAGCTTTAATGGGCTCTTCTTTCAATGTCTTGGTATCTTCAATATAGGGGATGGGAGTGCCCTGTTCAAATGGAGAATTCAGAGCAAGCTTTATAAATTTGACTGAAATACTTGTGTCCCTGTGGACCACCTTGTGTACCTTGTGTGCTTCCAACAGCTCCTGTGAGTGCCCCATCCTGTGAAACACCTCTGTGCTGATGGGGAGCAGGGGGACACCGACAGTGTTTTAAGATCCTAAAATAAACACACCCCTCAAGCAACCACCATCAGGGTGTTTTTCGGGCAGTGCTTGCCCCTTGCCCAGTGCATCCACCCTCCAGGCAAGTTCCCTGAAGCTGTTCCTCTCTCTCTCTCTGTGCAGGGAGCTTTCCACACCCCGAGGCTGTCCCTGCACATCCCCCGAGGAGCCGGCAGGGCCCAGCCTCTCCTGGGGGAACATGGACTGAAAGAGGAGCTTTGCCAGCCCCCAGCTGCCAGCACCCTTTGCCTGGACCCTGATGGACTCCGAGGCAGGACTGCATTACCATGGTGATGATCTTAACCAAAACTCGGGAGAACAAAGGTGCTGACTCCGTAACATGCAGGACTGAGCTGGTGAGCTTTGTGAAATCTCTGTTCAAAACTGTTTCACTGCCAAGAACTTCGCTGTAGCTTTGTAATAAGGATTTTCTTTCCTGCAGGGGTGGATCTTTATGTGGTTTGCAGCACTGATTCCTACCAAGCTGCATTAATATCCAAGGAGCAGGTGATTAGTAAATGGTTGGAGTGCTGTGGCTTTTGCATATGTGCATTTCAGTAAGCACCCAATGGGATAAACAGTACAAAAAAATCGAATCACTGCTGTGAATAACACAGGTGAGAAGTTGCTTCACCGACAGCGAACAGATGCTCATCATTAATAGGAGGATGAGCAAGTGGGAAGCAGGATTAAGTGGGAGATGGTGAAGGGCAGTGCTGTGGTACTTCATTTCGCTGGCAGCCTGGAGAGGTGCGAATCCACCATGCTGAATGAGCAGGCAACAACCAAAAATCAAGTGAGGGGCAGCAAGCAGACTAAAGGATGCTGTGAGGAGTGAGTGTACCTATGGTAGGGGGAAATAAGAGGCAACATTGTCTGGAGGCTGGGTCAGAGCCAATGAAGAAGAGGTGCAGGGTGATGGAGAGCCATCAGAGCAAGGCTGCTTGTGGACATTTTCCCCTCTGTCCTCCTGGAGAGATGGGCATGGTCTGGGAAGAAACTCGACCAAAAGGCGGGGTGCACTGAGAGTCTCAGATAAGGGCGTGCAGGAACGCAGCAGGAAGCATCTGGCAGGATGAGCCATAAATGGGCATTCTGAACATAAATGAAATATGAATGCCTGGGTGTGCTGAGGATGACAAGCTGTCCAGAGGGCACAGTGTGCCGGGGTGAAGGCAGGCTGCCCTGGCAGTGAACGGCGGAGGAGAAGGTGAGCAAGCCAGAGGCAGTGGAAAATCCTGCCTTAAAAGGGTGAAATTTGGGGAGGATATTGATACATTAAAAGAATACCCTTGCTGTAGTGTTAGCTCTTGCTGGGAAGGCAGCATCTCTCATGGCTGCTGCTCAGGATGGGAAGGGGGGAGCCTGAACATCTAACACTGGCTGTGCTCTGGGAAGTGTGTGGGGCAGGTGAAGGGGAACTGGCTGCAGGGAGGCAGATGAGAGTAATTTCTTCTGCTTCTAAGAGAAGGGCTGGATGCTCGGGGTGTCTGATGCCAGGTGACAGAGATGCAGAGCTGTAACACAAAACTTTGCCCTCGCGTGTTTGCCGAGTGCTTCCTGCAGCTCTGGGGCTGGCTCAGGAGTGCAGGGATGGTCCTGGGTACACAAGGTGAGTTGCTGGGTTGCCTGGGCTGTTAAATCGGGGCAGACAATCACAAGAAGGCTGATCCACCAAAGAAAGCAAGAGTTTTTCTGTTGACTTCATGAGGAAGGCCAAAAAGCGAAACCCAAAGGAAATAAATGTCTGAGCACTGGGGCAGTGTCACCTGCCAGCAGCCGATGGGCTCGTTTGGTTCAGCTCCCAGTTTGTTATAAAGACAAAAATCTTACAAAATGGTGATTGTACTCGACATGGGACATATGTCAGATTCCTCTCCCTCCTGCCTTTGCAGACAGTGTCTGGTCTCTGGGGCTGGCACACAGATGTGCACTGGCGCAGCCCCTGCCTTCTCTGGGGCTTGTCCCACTTCCATCTTTGCTCCACTTTGGCTGCTCCTTGGAGACAGCTGCCTCTCCCCTCTGCCTCCTGATTAATTCTGCTGATGAATGATGAGGTGGGGCTTCACAGATGGAGATATCCTTACTTTGCCTAGAAAAGTGGTACCCACTCTGAAGGTGACTGACCCTCATTTACCTTCTCCACATCTACATCCCAGAGCTGTTTTATGCCTCCCTATCCCTCTATTCTCAGTATTTCCAGCATTCTGTATATGAAGTGGGATCCTTTATTGGATTGCTCAGGTGCCATCATTTGGTATATTATTATTATTATTATCATCTTCATGGTGCACTAGAGGTGCTGGCACAGAGGAGCTGTGGCTGCCCCATCCCTGGCAGTGTCCAAGGCCAGGTTGGACGGGGCTTGGAGCAACCTGGGATAGTGGAAGGTGTCCCTGCCCGGGTGGAACTGGGTGGCTTTAAGGTCCTTTCCAACCAAAACCATTCTCAGATTCCATAGTTTTGTGAGCAGGCGACATGTAAAACATGGATCTGGAGGGAAGGTGTGAGTGCAGTGGCCTAACGCCAGATAAAACACAATTATGGCAGTGCAGATGAACGTGGGGGCCGTGCTGGTGCTTCCCTCAGATGATGTAAAGCCTCAGTCAGATGGGATGGTGTTGCCAGGATAGACACTTCGGAAGCCAGAATATGGATATTTTTAGGGATAATAAAGGAACAATTAGTACGAAAGTGTGTTTTTGCAGGCATAGCTGAAATGGCATGCAGCTGTGGATAACATACTGATTTATTATATGTGAACCCATCCACACTCATTTTTAGAAGTCTGATGGTGTCTCTTACGCTGTCAAGAGGAAAATTCTTGGGGAAAAAAAGAGGGTAAAAAGCAGCCAGGATAATTTCGTACCCATGCAGTGGCATTTCCCCTTATTTTTAGTGCAAATCAGCACAATCCCAGCTCAGACTCCACACAAGTGCTGAGGTGAGGATGCCTTGCCTTAGAAACACATTATATCCTTAAAAAAGCTAAATAGCTGCTTTGTACCTAGATGGGGAGGCCTTCATGGTCTTGGATGAGGTTCAAGATAGCACTTCTGCTGCTTTCTTGCCCGATCTAGGATTACCACTGAATTGCAGCTCCCATTTTAGTTTCTCCAGAGTTTTGGGGGTCTCGGGGACGGGGACGTCGCTGCAGTTCTTCCCTGAGGTAAGGACTGGCTGCAGGACCTTTGATCTGCAAGCTCAGGCCTTGACAAGGACTCTGCACAGTGTTTAATTAGCGTTGATTTCATTGAGGGAAGGTGATTGTGTCAGTCCCCTGGTCCCAGCCAGAACAGGGCTGTGGAAGGCTTTGCCCAGGCTGGAGGCAGGGTGGTGTCTGGTGCCCAGGCTGAGTCTGCCAGAAGTGAATATTTTTTCTGGTTGCTTGCAGCACACTCCAAAGATGAGTCAAGGACCTACCCTCTTCTCTTGTGGCGTGATGGGTAAGTAACAGAAAACTTCTCTCCGTGTTTCGTCCACCTCTGCTCCCGCTTCCTCACAGCGATGGGTGGGAAGATGTCCTGACTTTTGGATCTCCAAAACCACCCCCCTGCAGACTCTGGGGCAGGCCCCCACAGCAGGGATGGAGGGGCACCCACTCCACCACATGTGGGCCACTCTCCTCCCCAGAGGCAGTAGTTGTGCCCTGCTGCCATTGCTGAGTGACTTGCTTGTCTCCTTTCCCCTCCCCTTTGATACATCTGCTTATTTTTAGAGTTACTCTTACAGTTGAGGTTATGAACATTTGGGGTCTGAGGTTGTGTTTGAGTATCCAGCCTGTGACTGCCGTTCTTGACTGTTGGCATGATGCAAGCAATAAATAACAGCATTATCACTGAGATGTTCTATCACCTGGCACAAAGTGGTTGGACAGACCTCAAACAATAAGGAAAATGTCTAATTTTTGCCGTTGGCGGTAACCATGATATAATATGTTTGATACTTTTTGTGTCCGAGCTTGCTATCAATTTTTATGCTGAACAGCCACCAAAATGGATGGAGGATTGCTGCCTTGGCTGATGATCCTGAAAAACTGATAGTGCCAGAGGATGTGCTGTTGTGTTGCGCTCTTTGGCGTTCGTAGCGGGGAGCCACTCACTGGGCAAGGCCTCAAAACCCCATTGAAATTGTAGGTCAAGTTTGAGCCAAGCTCCTTGCTGGGAAAGCCAGTCCTCCACAGACAAAGAGGCTGCCCCTTTTCTTCGTGGACACAGCTCTCATTAGCGTTAATGAGAGCTGGGCACATGCTCTGACAGGAGATGTCTCCCAAGCTCCCTGATAGCTCCAGTCACTGGGAGTATGGGGAGATGGAGAGCATTTGTGGGGTTTTTTCAGATGAAAATCACAAGCTTCGAAGTCAAGAAGGGATAGAGACAGCCTGTTCCCTCTCTCCTGCCTTTCAAACATGAGTGAGGAGCAAAGAACCCGAATCAGATGGTTTTGTCTTGCACTGTGGCACTGGCAGGCTCTTCAGCAGATACGCAGAGTCTCTGCCTAATTGAGAAGCAGCTTGTCTTTAAGAGCTTTTACAAAGCCTCCTGCGTTTTCGTACTGCTGCTGTGCTGGTCTTCATGGCTGCCAAATTTTCCTCCTTCTGAGGGAACTGGATGTCACCTCCTTGACCTCAGCTTGCCCTGTAGTGGTCTCTGTCATGCCCAGTCAAGAGGAGCCTGTCCTTCCCTCGTGTGAGGGCATTGTTTGGCTTGGGTTTCATTTTAGGCATCTTCCCTGAGCCTTCTTCTTGATGTCCCCAAACGCTGGCCACGATCACAGACTAATCCAGTATCCAAGCTTGCTTGACTTTTAAAATAGGTTACTACTGAAATGCAAAACTGGGGAAATGTTTCAGGTCAGAGGGCCGAGTCCCTGTCAGTGGAAGGCACTGAGATAAATAAACACAGCGAAGTTTGGGCTGGTAGCACAGACAACATGAGGCAAAGACTCACAGTCCTATCTGTGTTGGAAGTTTGGAGGGAAGTTGGCTGATTTTTCTGGGGTTTTAGACAAAAGAGGGTCTTAGAAAAGGGTCTTTCTGGTGCCTTTGGGGTGAGGACAGCTTTGGGCAGGAAGACAGCTTGTTTCTGGATCCCGTGGCCATGAGGCAGCAGGGGAGAGGGAAGCCCAGCCTCTGCCAGGGAGAGCATCACCCAAACCCTGGAGCCCTTCTTGTAAAGTACTAAACACTGCAAGAATCTGAAAATGGATTATAGGTTGTAACCAAACTCAGTATATTGAGTAAACATTATTGAAGACTTGATGCATTGGATGATGCATGGTTAGGTGCAATTCTCAAGGTGACCTCAATAATATTTTGGTTTTTAGATTTGTAAGAAATATTTCTGCCAGTGAAATGATAATCTTACTAAAAAGATTGGGTTTTATCTTTATATAAGCCCGTTGCCTGGAGGAAGATGAAAGGAAAAATGCCTAAAACTATAAATTCAACAACTTCTGTTTTCCCTTCTCCTTCATGGGTCCTTGAAACACCCAGGAGTGTAAGAATTGTCCTGTTGATGGATAGTTGGTCTTTTTTTCCCCTTCTTTTTTTCCCTTTTCCTTCCTCAGCAGTCTCCATGGCAGGTCCCCAGTGAAAATATCAGTAACTGCGCTAGAAAAAGGTGGCATATTAGAAAACTGTGGCATTCGGGTGGTGAGGGCCTGGCACAGAGCAAATGTGGCAGCCCTGCTCCTGGAAATGCTCAAGATCAGGTTGGACAGGGCTTGGAGCAGCCTGGGATGGAGGAACGTGTCCCTGCCCGTGTCTTTTGCTCTCCACCCAAAGACAGAAAAAATCCGATATAGGAAGTCAAAAGTAATAGAACCCCAGAATGGTTTGGGGTGGAAGGGACATTAAAGCCCATCTTCTTCCACCTCCTGCCATGGCAGGGACACCTCCCACTAAACCAGGTTGCTCCAAGCCCCAGTGTCCAGCCTGGCCTAGTAAGAGGAGCTCAGTAGATGTGTGCTGACAGCCGTGACCTCCTGTTTTCCGTGTAAGCGAGAAATTATCTCTGAGGGAAGCTGCAGGCAGGGTTTTATTGAGGCTGTGACAAGGTGCCTGCACAGGCAGGATCCCAGTCCCGGCCCTGATTGTAAAAGGGAGGAGGAGGAGGATGGCTTTGAGCCCACCGGGGACAGATCCTGCACTCATCCTCTGGGAAGTGCTCTTTTCAAAGCAGCCATCATTTCCATCTTCCCTTGGAGGGCTCTCCCAGAGTTTGTCCTGCTAGAGTGCTGCAGCAGAGCGGGGTGAGGGATGGAGCACACAGGTCTGTCCTTTGGCACTCTCACGTCACTCCTCCACCACATTTGGCACCACCATCATTCCGAGCGTGCCAGGGCAGGGTTGCAGCCTTGGGCTCACTGTTGCACAGCTCCTTCTTGGAAGTGGCTTGTCACCATCCGTGGGTGACAGAGGAAAGCCAAGAAACCAGGAGAAAAGCCAGCTCATGGAATCATTAAGGTTGGAAAAGACCTCCAAGGTCATCAAGTCCAGCCTTGAACCCCTTCATGGGGGTGATGGCCCTTGATTGCATCCTGAAAGCCCCTGCCAGGCTTGCGTGCCTCCTCCTTCTGAACCAGGGTTTCCTGGAATTTCGGGGTTTTTTGGGAAGGCCATCAACATAGAGCATCTCGGTGCACATTCAAACACAGTCACCCTGCCGAGAGAAAAAGCTGCACGGGGAATCCTGGTGAGGTGTAGCTGGAGCAGGGACACCTCTCCAGAGGTTCCCGTTGAAGAGCTGGGCACGTTTCACTGTCGAGGTCGGGGATTTCCTTCCCCCATGCAGGCTGTTGGCAGGAGGAGCCCTCAGCCCACAGGTGTGTTTCATCTCCAGAGTAGATTTTGGGGCTGTTGTTTCCATTTCCCGTTGCAGCACAGCTCTGCCCATCGTATTGTCATCATCTTATTTTTGCACTAGGAAGCCTCTCTGGCGCTGCCATCAACTAATTACAACCATTAAATGTGTTCCACACTTAGAAATTATCTCCTGAACATAAATAGGGGGCAGTGGAAAATGCAGGCTGCCTTTTCCCCTGTGCACAGGGACTGTGAGGCCAAAATTCAACTTGAACAACACGGAAAAAGAGGGAATTGGATGCGCACCTGTGTGCAGACAAATGTTTGGGTTAGGTTCCAAACAGAATTTATCTGCCAGAAAGGATAAGAAAAATTGATTGAAACCCTTAATTGCTTTACAAGTTGCCATAATAAATTATGTATTAATGTAAATTATTTCATGGGAAAAGAACGTAGAGGAAACTTGAGCAGAAGGATCATGCATTATGTATAAAAAGGAACTGTAAAAATATTATAGCAGCACATTTGTGTCGCTGTAGTTAAAGTTGTGTCAGCGTTTTGGTTTTACACCCTTCTCCGTGGTTATGAGTGGTCATTAAAATTTACTCTGTGTCACCAGAGGAGCCCAGCAGTTGTTTAAAAAGCCCGGGGCCATCACAGAGCTGCAAAGTGCCTGACGTGTCCGTGCACTGTTCCGGCAAAACCTGGAGCTCAGCCTTTGGAAACCTGGCTGTGATGCTCCGAGGGTGGATCCTGCTCTCCACGGGGCAGTGTGAAGCTCCCAAGGATGGAGGACAACACCCATCTCCCCAGTTTTGGGATGTGACCAGTCCACGAGCACCACGAGGGTTCGTTTGATGTGGCGAAGGTTTTTCGAGAAAACAGCTGGGTGTTGTTAAGGTGTCAGTGTTTATTTTTGCAGTTTTGAGTCAAAATCCAGAAGTGAGATGCTATTTCGTCCAGGGACACTAACAGCCAAGAAGGACCTGTTTAAGCAGGGCAAGAACCCCTCGTGCTACACTTAGACCGTGCTCTGGTTGTCCCTTTGTTTTCCGATAGGCAGAGGAGAGTTTTCCAGCCAGGCAGCTCACTTGCAGACCAAGGGGTTCTCGTGGTGGGTTTTATCCTGGAACAAATCGCTGCCACAGGGTAAACCAGGCTGAGGTTTGTAATTTAAGAAAATTAATACGTGTTTAACTGCAGCAGAATTAATGGTTCCAGCGCAATTATTGTTATCAACGTGCGCAGGATGGGAACCTTAGTCTTTCAAAATTGAGCAGAAAACCAGCTGCTTTTCCTCAATAAAGCTTTCCAGAGTTCTTTAATTACACCCTCGGCCCTTGGACTACTCCATTTTCCGTTTTTTTCAGGGCAACCTGCTTCCTGTTTGCACTGAAAACCCATTTTCTGGGCTATCTGGTCAGTGATGGCTGGGGGCTCGGAGGGGCCGGGTTGTGCCAGCCCACATGGTGCAAGGGGAAAAGCAAAGAACCCCAAGCTGGTGCTGGGGATAGTGGTGCTTTTACCATTTTCTTTGCCAGGTTTGGAAGATTTATAGCTGTTTGTGCTGAAGCAGGGGTGAAAGAGGAAGGTGTCCCGTATCCTCCTCACCAAGGCCTTTTGTACAGTCTCCGGCCAGAGGATCGTGGCGGCTTGCCATGAAAAATCGGCTTCTATTTCTGTTTCTTTTGTCTGCTGACCTGACCCAAGAAATCTCTCTGCTGGCAGTGTAGCACAGAGGAAAAATAATAAAGATCTAAACATAGATGGAGTTGTCTAGCGCAGATTTCTCACTTTTCATTGTGTTTATTAGAATGAGGAGAGCAGCAGTTGAAATGCCGTGCGGTTATTGCGGGCAGAGCCAGGCTGTTTGTGGCTGGAGCTGTTATGGCAGCAGCTGGAGGCCGGGAGAGATGGGAAAATGGGCCAAGAGTGGTGCAAGGGGCCCCAAATCTGACCTCCTGACTTGAAACCTTAGTCGGAAGCGTTCTGCACCATTGCATCTTCCCTGCCAGGCTCATACCTGCAGCTGCAGGCTGGGCACGCCTTTTGATTCATCCTTCAGTTGCCTGGGTGGAAATACCCAAAAAGCCCCCCAAAATGCTGCATGGTTTAGATACAATCATGTGAAACTTGGCAGCGACGGTTCTCCAGCACGGCCGGGCTCTGCTTGCAGCAGCCAGCGACAAAAACAGGCGCTGGTGAGAGGCTGTTGGCTGATGACTTTTTTCCACTGCAGCAGCTGGCGGGGTTGTCCTGCCATGGTTTTCCTGTCGAGCGTTGGAGGTGTATCTGCAGAGAGCCCCGTCCCTTGCAGGGCAGCCCAGCCCTGAGGGTGCTTTGCTTTCTTCTTTCGTTGTCAGCGGGATGTGTGCGGGAATGAGATCATCCTCTTCGGACGTGGCTATCGGTGGGAAGCTGGGGAAGGGTCTGGAGAACAAGGCTGAGGGAGCTGGAGGGGCTCAACCTGGAGAAAAGAAGGCTCAGGGGGCACCTTCTCACTCTCCACAACTCCCTGACAGGAGGGTGCAGCCAGGTGGGGGTCCCCTTCCGGGTAAAAAAGTAATAAAACCAGAGGAAACCGCCTCAAGTTGCACCGAAGGAGGTTTGGGTTGGATTTTAGGGAAAATTTCTTCATGGAAAGGGCTGCCCAGCCCTGGCACAGCAGCCCTAGGGCAGTGGTGGAATCCCCATCCCTGGAGGGATTTAAAAGCCATGTGGATGTGACCCTTGGGAACATGGGTTAGTGGTGGCCTTGGCAGTGCTGGGTTAATGGTTGGACTCGATGATCCTAGAGGGCTTTTCCAACCTCAGCGATTCCGTGATTCCATGTTTTTTAAAATTCAGCCGTAAATTCAGGCAATTATCAGTTGTGGAGCCCAGGACAAACCGCACACATCTGAGACATGATTCAGCACAGAGATAACCAAGGGCCACAACATTTCATACTGCTGAATTCCCCTTAGCTCGTGCAACCTGGAATATTCAGAGGCATGTTTTTATCTTCTTCTAGCAGTTTTGCTCCTGCTGGGACTGTCACTTTGTCTCTCTCTCCATCTACACCACCCAACCCGCTCTGCTGGCAGTTCAGGAAACCATATTCCAAGAGTTAATTAATTTGTGCTGGAAAACGTCCCATATGCTACTCTTTTTGTTTATGGACGTAGAAAGCGAGTCGCAGAATTAATTAACGCTAATGCCTGTGCGTGTGTGTTGTTTTGTTTTGTTTTGTTTTTTTTTTTCCCCCTTTCTCCTTTCCGATTTCGAAAATGACAGATGGAGAGATCTCAGCAGGAAATGTCCACTTCAGCTCGAGCAGCCGGGCGCCAGCATCTGGGACTGCCTGTCGGACAAGGGCGAGGAGGGCTCGCGCTGGCCGAGGGACGCGGCCGCCACCTGCTCCGTCACCAACCTGATCAAGGACCTGAGCCTCAGCGACCCCCACGGCCACCCCTCCGCGCCCCCCAGCAAGCGCCAGTGCCGCTCGCTCTCCTTCTCGGACGAGATGTCGGCCTGCGGGACCTCGTGGAGGCCGCTGGGCTCCAAGGTGTGGACGCCGGTGGAGAAGCGGCGCTGCTACAGCGGCGGCAGCGTCCAGCGCTACTCCAACGGCTTCGCCACCATGCAGAGGAGCTCCAGCTTCAGCCTG
Organism: Melanocharis versteri; assembly: GCA_013397845.1. Classification (NCBI taxonomy): domain Eukaryota; kingdom Metazoa; phylum Chordata; class Aves; order Passeriformes; family Melanocharitidae; genus Melanocharis; species Melanocharis versteri. The sequence continues at coordinate 907,177 of VZTG01001442.1, forward strand.
CCCGCCCGCTCCAACCCGCTCTGCGGCGAGCATCCCGCCCTCGCCGCCCGCCTGGGTGGGCAGCCCAGGGCGTCGGCCGCCGGAGGGCACGGCGGGGACAGGGTGGACATTCAGAGGTCCCTGTCCTGCTCGCATGACCGCTTCTCGTGCTCTGAGTCCGGCGCGCCCTCGGCCAGCAGCACGCC